>RJWK010001649.1:0-23709 GCA_004363435.1 Platanista minor | reverse complement strand
AAAAACTATACTAACAAACAAACAAACAAAAAATGGACAGACAGAACCCTAGGATAAATGGTAAAAGCAAAGCTGTACAGACAAAATCACACAAGGAAGCATACATATACACACTCACCAAAAGAAAAAAGGAAAAAAAATGTATATCTATATAAAAAACAAGGAAGAGATTGACCAAATCAATAAACAAATCTACCAATGATAATAAATTGTAAATACTAAACTAAGATAAACATGAGAACAGAAACAAATTAGATGCAGAAAGCACTCCCCAAGTCTATAGCTGCTCCCAAAGTCCACCACCTCAATTTTGGGATGATTTTTTGTCTCTTCAGGTGTTCCAGAGTTGGAGGGTACATCAAGTTGATTGTGGAGATTTAACCCACTGTTCCTGAGGCTACTGGGAGAGATTTCCCTTTCTCTTCTTTGTTCGCACAACTCCCAGAGTTCAGCTTTGGATTTGGCCCTGCCTCTGTGTGTAGGTTACCTCAGGGCATCTGTTCTTCACTCAGACAGGATGCGGTTAAAGGAGCAGCTGCTTTGGGGGCTCTGGCTCACTGAGGCGAGGCCGGGGGGAGGTAGGGGTATGAAATGCGGGGCGAGCCTGCAGTGTCAGAGGCTGGCGTGATGTTGCACCAGCCTGAGGCGCCATGCATTCTCCCAGGGAATTTGTCCCTGGATCACGGGACCCTGGCAGTGGCAGGCTGCACAGGCTGCCAGGAGGGGAGGTGTGGAGAGTGACCTGTGCTCGCACACAGGCTTCTTGGTGGCAGCAGCAGCATTCTTAGCGTCTCATGCCTGTCTCTAGGGTCTGCGCTAATGGCCACAGCTCATGCCCATGTCTGGAGCACATTTAATTGGTGCTCTTAATCCCCTCTGCTCCTACACCAGGAAACAAAGAGGCAAGAAAAAGTCTATTGTCTCTTCAGCAGCTCCAGACTTTTTCCCGGACTCCCGGCTAGCTGTGGCACACCATACCCTTTCCCTAACCGTAACCATAACCCTAAACCTAACCCTAACCCTAAACCTTACCGTAGCCCGTACCTTAATCCTAACCTGTACACTAAAACTAACCCATACCCTAACACGTACCCTAACCGGAAACCGTAGCCATACCCTAAACCTTACCCTAGCCTTTACCTTAATCCTAACCTGCACACTAACACTAACCCATACCCTAACACGTACCCTAACCGGAAACCATAGCCATATCCTAAACTGTACCCTAAACCTTACCCTTTCCCTAACCCTAACCCTAACCCTTACCGTAGCCTGTAACATACTCCTAACCCGTACACGAACACTGACCTGTACACTAACACGTACCCTAAACCTAAACCGTAGCCATACCCTAAACTGTACCCTAAACCGTGCCTTTTCCCTAACCCTAACCCTAAGCCTAACCCGTAACCTTACCTTAACACGTACCCTAATCCTGACCCGTACACTAACCGTAACCCATACCCTAACACGTACCCTAACACTAGCACGTTGTCGTACCTTATCCTGTACCCAAAACCGTAAACTTTCCCTAAACCAAACCCTAACCCTAATCCTAATGCTAAACCGTACCCTAAGCCGTACACTAATACTAACCCATACACTAACACTGAACCATATCCTAACATGTACCCTAAACCTAAACCGTATCCATACCATAAACTTTACCCTAAACCATAAACTTTCCCTAACCCTAACTCTAACCCTAACCCTAACCCATACCCTTACCCTAACCCGTACCCTAATCCTAACCTATACACTAACAGTAACCCATACACTAACAGTAACCCATACCCTAACACATACCCTAACACTAACACATTGTCATACCATATTCTGTACCCTAAACCGTACACTTTCCCTAAACCTAACCCTAACCCTAACCCTATCCCTAACCTTAGGCCTAACCAAAAACCTAACGCTAACCCTAAGCCTAACCCATACCCTTACCCTAACCCGAACCCTAATCCTAACCCATACACTAACAGTAACCCATACCTTAACACGTACCCTAACACTAAACCATAGCCATATGCTAAACTGTACCCTAAACCATACCCTTTCCCTAACCCTAACCCTAAGCGTACCCTAACCCATACCCTAATCCTAACCCGTACACTAACACTAACACGTACCCTAAGCCTAAACCGTAGCCATACCCTGAACTGTACCCTAAACCGCACCCTTTCCCTAACTCTAAACTTAACCCTAACCCTAGCCCATACCATTTCCCTAACCTGTACCCTAATCCTAACCCGTACACTAACAGTAACCCGTACCCTAACACATACCCCAACACTACCACGTTGTCGTACCCTATCCTGTACCCTAAACCGAACACTTTACCTAACACTAATCCTAACCCTAATCCGTACACTAACCCGTACACTAATCCTAACCCGTACACTAACACTAACCCGTACCCTAACAAGTACCATAGCCGTACACCGTAGCCATACCCTAAACTGTACACTAAACCGTACCCTTTCCCTAACCCTATCCCTAACCCTAACCCTAACCCTAAGCCTAACCCTAATCCTAACCCTAAACCTAAACCTAACCCTAATTCTTACCCTACCCCGTACCCCAATCCTAACCCATACACTAACACTAACCCATACCCTAACACGTACCCTAACCCTAAACCGTAGCCAAAACCTAAACTGTACCCTAAACCATACCATTTCCCTAACCCGAAACCAAAACCTAAACCTAACCCTAACCCATAACCTTACCCTAACCCGTATCCTAATCCTAACCCATACACTAACCCTAACCCATACCCTAACACTAACACTTTGTCGTAACCTATCCTTTACCCTACACTGTACACTTTCCCTAAACCTAACCCTCACCCTATCCCTAACCCTAGGCCTAACTGAAAACCTAACCCTAACCCTAACACTAACCCATACGCTTACCCTAACCCGAAACCTAATCCTAACCTGTACACTAACACTAACACGTACCCTAATACTAAACCGTAGCCATACCCTAAACTGTACCTTAAACTGTACCATTTCCCTAACCCTAACCTTATACCTAACCCTTACCCCACACCGTACCCTAATCCTAACCCATACACTAACACTAACCCATACCCTAACATGTACCATATGCCTAAACTGTAGCCATACCATAAACTGTACCCAAAACCTTACCCTTTCCCTAACTCTAAACCTAATGCTAACCCTAACCGTAACCTAATCCTAACCCGTACACTAACAGTAACCCAGACCCTAACACGTACCCTAACACTAACATGTTGTCGTAACCTATCCTGTACCCTAAACCTTACACTTTCCCTAACCCTAACCCTAACCCTAACCCTAACCCTAAGCCTAAGCCTAACCCTAACACTAACTCTTACCCAACCCCGTAATCTAATCCTAAAGAGTACACTAACACTAACCCATATCCTAACACGTACCCTTACCCTAAACCGCAGCCATACACTAAACTGTACCCTAAGCTTTACTCTTTCCCTAACCCTAACCCTAACCCTAACCATAAACCTAAAGTGTAACCTTTGCCTAACACGAACCCGAAAGCTAAACCTAACCCGTACGCTTACCATAACCTGTACCCTAATCCTAACCCATACACTAACAGTAACCTGTACCCTAACATATACCCTAACATTAACACGTTGTCGTAACCTATCCTGTACCCTAAATCGTACAATTTCCCTAACCCTAACCCTACCCCGTACCCTAACACTAACCAAAACCCTAACCCTAAACCAAACCCTAACCTGAACCTTACCTTAACCCGTACCCTAATCCTAACCCATTCACTAACCGTAACCCATAAACTAACAATAACCCATAAACTAACACTAACCCGTACCCTAACACATACCCTAAGCCTAAACCATAGCCATATCCTAAACTGTACCCTAAAACTTACCCTTTCCCTAACCCTAACCCTAACCCTAAACCTACCCTGTACCATTAACCTAACACATACCCCAATCCTAACCCGTACACTAACAGTAACCCATGCCATAACACGTACCCTAACACTAACACGTTGTCGTACCTCATACTATACCCTAAACCGTACACTTTCCCTAACCCTAACCCTAATGCTAACCCTAACCCTAACCCTAACCACAACCATAACCCTAACCCTAACCCGTAACCCTTACCCTAACCCGCACCCTAATCCTAACCCGAACACTAACAGTAATCCATACCCTAACACGTACCCTAAGACTAACACGTTGACCTACCCTGTCCCGTACCCTAAACCATACACTGTCCCTAACCCTAACCCTAACCCTAAACCTTACCCTAACCCGTACGCTAAATGTAACCCATACACTAACACTAAACCATACCCTAACACGTACCGTAACCCTAAACCATAGCCATACCCTAAACTCTCTCCTAAACTGTACCCTTTCCCTAACCCTAACCCTAAGCCTAACCCTAACCCTAACCTGTACCCTAATCTTAACCCGTTCACTAACACTGACCCGTACGCTAACATGTACCCTAACCCTTAACCATAGCCATACCCTAAACTGTACCCTAAACCGTACCCTTTCCCTAACACTAACCCTTACCCTACCCCTTACCCTAAACCTAAGCCATACACTAACACTGACCCGTATCCAAACACGTACCCTAACACTAAACCGTAGCCATACCCTAAACTGTACCCTAAACCATACCCTTTCTCTAACACTAACCTTAACCCTAACCCTTACCCTACCCCATACCCTAATCCTAATTCATACACTAACACTAACTCGTACCCTAACACGTACCCTAACCTATAGCATAGCAATACCCTAAACCTTACCCTTTCCCTAACCCGTACCCTAACCCGTACTCTTACCCTAACCCATAGCCTAATACTAACCCATACACTAACAGTAATCCATACCCTAACAGGTACCCTAAAACTAACATGGTGCCATACCCTTTCCTGTACCTTGAATCGTACACTTTCCCTAACCGAAACCCTAACCCTAACTCTTACCCTACCCGTACCCTAATCCTACACTGTACATTAAACACTAACCCGTACCCTAACACGTACCCTAACCCTAAACCGTTGCCATACTCTAAACTGTACCCTAAAACGTACCCTTTCCCTAAACCGTACCTTTTCCCTAAACCTAATCTTAAGCCTAACCCTAACCCCAACCATAACCCGTACCCGTACCCTATTTCTAACGCATACACTAACAGTAACCTGTACCGTAACAGGTACACTAACACTAACACATTGCCATACCCTATCCTGTACCCTAAACCATACACTTTCCCTAACCCTATGCCTAAGCCTAACCCTAACCCTTACCCTAAACCTTACCCTAACCTGTACCCTAATACTAACCCATACCGTAACAATAACCCATACCCTAGCAGGTACCCTAACTGGAAACCCTAGCCATATCCTACACTGTATTCTAACCCTAACCTGTACCATAACCCTAATCCTAACCCTAACCCGTATCCTAATCCTAACCCTTACCCTAACACTAACCCGTTCCCTAACACGTACCCTAACCCTAACCCGTTGCCATACCCTATCCTGTACCCTGAACCGTACACTTTCCCTAACCTTAACCCTTACCCTAACCTGTACCCTAATCCTAACCCATACACTAACACTAACCCGTACCCTAACATATACCCTAAACCTAAACCGTAGCCATACCCTAAACTGTACCCTAAACCATACCCTTTCCCTAACCCTAACCCTAACCCTTACCATACCCCATACCCTAATCCTAACCCATACCCTAACACGTACTCTAACCCTAAACCGTAGCCATATCCTAAACTGTACCCTAAACCGTACCTTTTCCCTAACCCTAACCCTAACCCGTACCGAAACCCGTACACTAACAGTAACCCCTACACTAACACGTACCGTAGCACTAACACGTTGTCATACCCTATCCTGTACCCTAAACCGTACACCTTCCCTAACCCGAACCCTAACCGTAACCCTAACACTAACCCTTACCCTAACCCGTACCGTAACCCCATCCCTAACATTAACCATTATCCTAAGTCGTACCCCAATCCTAACCCTTACCCTAACACTAACCTGTACCCTAACACAGCCCCTTCTGCCCTCGCAGGTGAGCAGACAAGCCTCTCTGGCTGGTGAGTGCTGGTCGGCACTGATCCTCTGTGCGGGAATCTCTTCGTTTTGCCCTCCGCACCCCTGTTGCTGCGCTCTTCTCCATGGCTCCGAACCTTCCCCCCACCCGCCAACACCCCACACCCACCCACCCCTCTTCTCCGCCAGTGTAGTGGCTTCCTAGTGTGTGGAAACTTTTCCTCCTTCACAGCTCCCTCCCAGAGGTGCAGGTTCCATCCCTATTCTTCTGTCTCTGTTTTTTCTTTTTTCTTTTGCCCTGCCCAGGTACCTGGGGAATTTCTTGCCTTTTGGGAGGTCTGAGGCCTTCTGCCAGCGTTCAGTAGGTTTTCTGTAGGAGTTGCTCCACATGAAGATGTCTTTCTGATGTATTTGTGATGAGGAAGGTGATCTCCATGTCTTACTCCTCCAGCATCTTGAAGGTCTCCTGCAGGTTATTCTTAATTGAGTTTGTTTACATCTACTCTTAGTCCACTCCCAATCCGATCTCCACAGTGTAGTTGTTATGATCTTTTCAAAATGCAATCCTGATATGTTACCATCTTTTCAACTTGAAAGTTTTAGTGAGTGCATTATTTTATGATAGACACTGGCATCTTTAATATAACCTTTAACATTTTATGTAATGTGGCCCATGTCAGATTACTCTCTTGCCTCTTGTTGTGTCACTCTATATTTTGCTTTCTATTCCTCTGCTAAATTGGGTGTATTTCAGTTTCTCCAGATTATATGTGCTTTCCCTCAGGACATTTGCACATGCTATTTCCTCTGCCTAGAATGCTCTTCTCATCTGTTTTTATCTATTTGTCTGTGTAACTACTTCAAACATAAATTCATTAGGGAGGACTGTTGCAACACCTTACCCCTCCCTACCCCATTAGAGAGATAGTACACATCTCATATAAGGTTTCATAGTTACCAATATATTTTGATTCATATAACTGATCACAGTTAAAATTTATATATTGGTGTAATTTCTCCATTAATGTCTGGTTTCCTAACTGGACTGAGGGCAAGATACTATGTTTGTTTTGCTCAGCAAAATATCTTTAGATCCTGGTGTAATGTTTAGTGTATAATATATTCTTTTAATGAATGTTTGACAATTGAATGAATGGATGAATTAATGATCAGTTAGAGGGAATAAGGTGAGCAAAAGATTTCAATATATGCCAGAATTTCCTGAAAACAGATTATTTTCAGGCTTATCTAAACAAATGATCACAAGTCAAATTAAAGTTGAAAGTAGTTTTAGATAAATGACTGGAAAATGAAGAATAAGCTATATTGAAATGTCAAGAATGCTTTACCCTGTATCTATTTGAGTTATGCTTTAGAAAACCATGCTAATCAAAGAATATTTTGGATCTCATCATAAAGAAAAAAGTGATACAGAGCTCTATGAGATTATATCTAAATTCAGCAAGTGGTTTTAAGAAAGTGCTCCAAAAAGTTTTTGAAAGGTTACCACATGGAGACCAAAGAATTGACGAAATATAATACCATATAGTACACAATAAAAATGTTGGTTTTGTTGACTTTCTGAAATCTATTACTCATGGTGTACTCAGCAAATCTTGTTAAATTCTTGCTACTAAGACCTTGGTGAAGGAAACTTTGTTTTATAAATTCATTTACTAACATCCTGTCCTGGTAGGGTAACACAATAAAAATATTTCCTGGGAATTCTACTTAGACTAAATTGAAAGACTCTGACCAGAGTCCCACTCTCCCGTCAATGACTGTAACTGGGAAAATGAGTAGCGCCCAAAGACTAGAAAATTTTGTATTTCATCCAGCTCTTATGTTCCATATTTATGGTTGTTTTGAACAGAAGCGTGTTTTTCTCTTCCATGTAAAGGTAGAGATGTGAAAGCTCTTTGGATTGCAAACTCATAAATGTCATCATATTTGAGGTGGTTGACAGCTTCATTGTCTTCTCAGTGGGTTCAAATTCAATATTTTCTGTGTATAAAAATATTTACTTATGAAAATAAGTCTTTTGGACAAAATATTAGGGGCTAGGGCAAGTACAACTCAACCACTTACTAGCTGTTACTTGACTTTCACATTCATGACAAGTTGATAATAATGGTGCTAACCTCACAAATTTGTGGTGCGAACCCCATTTGCTGATATGTGTAGAGCACATGGAACAATATCTGGCACGTAGTAAGAGCTCAGTACACTTTAACCATGATCATTACTATCACAGAATTTTTAAAAAATCTGTGCCTTCTAAAATCTCACAATATATTTGGATATATTTCATAAAAACACAAGGAAAATGACAATTTCCAAATAACAGTTAATACATAAACTAAAGAAATATCACAAGGCACATACAATTAATTGCCGAATAAAATGACTTTTTAAAGATTGTTATAGGAGAGCAGAGGATGGATGGAGAGACCAATTAGGGTGGGGAGCTCTGGAATATTTTTTCAGAGAAAACCAGTTTTGGCTATGGCTCATAAAATTAGTAAATACGGGTGTCTTCTTAAGTTAGAAATTTCTGGCACATACTTGCTTGTAACTATATTTTAGCTTGCATCAAACCTTGTTCTAAAAATATTGACACTTACATGAGTAGATAAGAGCATATATCAAAAGTATGGTGAAAATGCACTCTAAATGAATATCCTTAATAAGCTATTACAAAAAAAAGTCAAATGCCACTTTTCTGGGGGGTGTCTAAGAACGATTAGGAGGCCATTCCTCTGGAGCCCCTACAAATACTGGATTACTGATGTGGGGCAGCCACTTAACCATGCCAGATCTCTGAAAGACATGCACAATAGAAACAAAAAACCCAGCATAACATTTTATTTTGAGTGAAATCTGTTAAATTGTGCTTCCTTTTGCTCAAAAGCTCCATCCTAAATCTCAGAAGTCACACTCACTGGAGTCAGAGGACAGAGGCCAGGTCCAGAGCCAGAAAGAAAGCATTTGCTCATTGGTCTGTGGATTAGCCAGCCCAAGCTGCCTGCTGTGGGCTTTCTTATGTCTGAACTGTCCAACTCTGGCTACCCCAACAGGGGAGAAACATGAGAAGAAATAAATGTAGCAGGCTAGCCTAGATTCTTAGTTTCAGGTGAATCTCTGATATGGAAGAGAGAGGTCTTTTTTTTTATTTGAAAATCTCTCTCCAGACACTGGAGATTGGCTCCCCAGCTAATCTGGTCTCTAGGATCTAATCAGTCTGTCAGGACTTCTCCTTAGGGGCCATGGGTGGAACTAAGTGGAGGGGCCTTTCCCTGAGAAGTATCTTGCCCTAGCAAGAAGATGGACAGTAAAATAACAAGGAAAATAATCACTCTCTCATGAGGCCAGGAGATACAAACTCAACTTTATTTACCTAATGGAAATATACGAATAGCTTCGAACCAAACTCAGTTCCAAGTTTATACTACTTAGTTCAAATGGCAGTGAAAGGCATATTTATGGCATATTGTGCTTTGGAAAAACTTAGTTAAGGGCTCCTATCATAGTCAAGAGGTATAAACATAGGGGGACCCGGATTACAAATAACCTGAAAATATTTAGTAACAGTTTATTTTAGAAGTCACTTCAAAAAATTACAGCATTTGAAAATCTCCTTTTCAAGAAGCTGAAATACTGAATACAAGCTCAAACTTTCAGTATAAAATGAAGGAAATGGTAGAAAATGACATGTTTATTAATTCTCTATAGAAAGTCAGTATTCTTCTGGTACTAATCTTGCTTTTTTCCCCCATAAACACAATCATTCTTATGAAATTATCAGATATACCACCAAGTAGATGGAAAGAAACCCTGACCACTTAAAAAAAAAAACAATCAGCTGCCAGAATTTTGAAGGAAAAAAAAAATCCTCATGCACCTAGGAGAAATTAGTTGCACTGTCTAAACTGTTGATAACAGTGGCAAGAAAAAGATGCTACTTTCATCATTTATTCAAAGCTTCCAAAACGGTATTGGAGACATTGATAAAAAATAACTACATTTGCAATTTAAATAACATGAAATATTTCATTTTTAGCTGCTCTCTTCCTTTCTTCTCGGGCAAATTCATTCCTCTTTTCAGCTTGGTTGGGCTGATTACTCTCCTTCATAATATACTGTTTGGAATGATTTAAATGCACTTCCTTAAAACAGAAAAAAAGATAAGTGGGATTTTTTAAAAGCTCACGTATATTGGTATGTCTTGACAGGTAATTCTTTACTCGAATTTATTATAAAATTTTGTTTCAAACTGTAAGCTTTAAAATTTGGAAATGTGAGGAAGGAGAGAAAAAGAATTTGACTTACAGTATGAAATAGGATGTCTCTCATAGACAAATCTTCATGGGTTTCATTTTAATTAACCTGCCTTCATTTTTATTGTTGTATTATTCAGTTTCACCTTATGGTGCCATTTAGACAGTAAACTTTTCACACATCTGCAGGGACTGATAACAATGATTTTAATTATTAAAATTCCAGTGCTACTAAGAATATTTGCTACAATAGCATATATGAGTGCATTCTTTATTTTTAAGAAGGCTATAGAAATACTGGAGGTCATGCAGAAAATTTTTACCCTGTTCTTTCTTCTTACACCAAATTGTTCATTTATATTAGAAGTTTGAGATCTTTAAGAAACTAAACTGTTCTTCCTGATTCTCAACTAATTTGTTCCAGCTTCTGTATGACTAGAATAATCCTGAGTTGTTTGAGCTATAATTATTATTTGGATTTGTTAGAGTTTAATTTTACTTTTCATGGAAAAATAGGAATTTTAATTATGTCTTATAAAAAGAATTATTTAAATGGCCTTGGTAGTAAATATATAATCAAGAAGTTACTTAGTAAAACAAAGGAAATATATTGTCCAGAAAAATTGAAGGATAAAAAACAAATAAATAATAAGAGGCAATAAAATACCTTATGGGAAAAAATAATTATCTGATAGTGGTTCCACTATTTGCAATACTGTTTCACATATACATGAATTTTTAGACAACTCTAAGTTTCCTAAGATCTCACCTCTGATTATACAACTGTATATCACATTCGTATCAATATTAGCTTTCTCTGAATTCCTTCACCCTTACTTTATGATTTCAAGCATGTTGTTAATTTGAATATGATTTTGGGTCTTCTTCAAATCACCTCTATTTCATTGTAGGCAAGGAATATGTTTTTCACTGGTCTGGTCTTCACAAGGCCTCCATTGGTTTGATAAATTGAAAAAAGTTAAGTAAATAGATTTTAATCCATAGATTTATTGTTAACTATACATTAAAGGAAAATATTACCAGATGACTTAACAGTGGTATGTGGAAAACATTCAACTAACCCAGAAAATAGCACCTCAGTAAATGAGTTAATAATAAATTTAAAGTCTGTTTAACTACAACACATACACATAAACATTAGCAACTAAAACACACAAAGTAATAAATCACAACATTGAGCTGTGCACAAAATTAGGAATTTTCTAGTATTCATTCATTCATTAAATATTTACTGTTCTAGCCATTATTTTTATGTTGAAGAGTATTTTCCTGTGTCAGTTTTGATGCGTGTGCATGTGAAAGTACCAGAGAGAAAAATAAAGTAGGCTAAGGGCAGAAGGAGAGTTGCGAGGTTGCAACTGTAAGTAAGGTTTTAGGGAAAAAACAAAAGCATTTGAGTAGAAATCTGAATAAGGTCAAAGTGAGCCAGTGAGATATCTGGAGTATCAAGCAAAGTGTTCATTATGCATTATGAATGCAATGCAAAAAATATTAGAGATGGAAGCATACCCTGTTAGCAGTGACATTTCAGAGGGTGATAGAAAGTAATAGGTGTGGATGAGTGAAGAGCAAAGGGGATAAATTTCTTTAGGGGGAGGAAGGAACCTACCGAAGTCCAGAGGGAGTTGTAAGCTTCATGAACCGGAATGATGCTTAGTCTCCACAGATATTGACTCAGTGATCAGGTTATTGGTCAAGATACACCAGATACACCAATAGGAAAACTGAAAGACAGGAAGCCAAGTAATAGACCAGAACTCATAGGAAGAGCAAAGGAGAAAGAATTGCACTTATTTGGTGAGAAGGCACATCCAAGGGAAAAGAACTCGGAGACTGAAACAGGAGGGAATCATATGGCTCTCCTAAGACGTTTACTTGTCCTACTCTCCGTGCTGAGAATTTTTTTGAGCTCTACTCCAATGCTCTGTTATTTAAAAAAAAAAATTGAGACAAAATATTTTAAGTGTATATTTCAATGGATTTTTATATATGTATACATTTATGCCATTACTAAGTCAAATTCTAATATGGAATATTCCCAGCACCCCAAAGGCTCTATTGTGTCCCTCCCAATCGACTTTCACTTTATATCCCAAACCGTAAGTCAGTTTGCATCATCCTTGAAGTTCATATAAATGGAATCATACAATATGTACTCTTCTGAGTCTAGGCTTTTTCTGCAACATAATGAACGTAGGATGTTGTTTAAGTTTAAATTTAAATTAAATTTAATTTTTACTCTGTACTGTTCTATTGTGTGAATATAACATGGTATATTTATCCCGTTTATTACTGAATGACATTTGGATTGTTCCTAGTTTTTGGTCACTATGGATAATACTTGTCATGAACATCTCACACAAGTCTTTTGACGAATATGACACTCATTTTTGTTGGATATATACCCAGGCATGGAATTGTTGAGTCAAAGGATTGGTATATATTTAGTTTTGGTAGATACTGCCATTTTCCAAAACAGTTGTATAAATATATACTTCCACCAACAATGTACAAGAGTCTGAATTGTTCCACATTCTTCATTGTCCATCTGTTTAATTTTAGCCTTTCTATAGTAGTATGTCCATGTGATTTTAGTTTGCATTTCGCTGAAGACAAATGGTGTTGAGTACTTTTTTATATCTTTAGTGGTTATTTGGATATCTTCTTTTGTGAAGTGCCTGCCTGGATATTTAGCCATTCATTTGCGGTGTTGTATGGAATTTTTTTATTGACTTGTAGGAGTGCTTTTCATATTCTGGGTGAGGGTACTTTGTCAGACTAATTGAAATCCATTATTTAAATGAAATCTAATGTTCAATCTTTTATCTTCCGGTTAATATATTTTTTTCCTGTTTAAGAAATCTTTGTCTATCTCAGTGCCACGAAGATATTCTCCTATGTTTCCTTCTAGAAGTTTTATGGTTTCAGCTTTTACGTTTAGTTGTTGTGATCCACTTTGAATTTCATTTTTGTGTTTGAGGTGAGATAAGAGTCAAGGTATATTTTTCAAGATGGATATCAAATTGTGTCAGCCCCATTTATTGAAAAGACCACTGTTTAATGAATTGCAGTGATGGCATTGACATGAACCAGGTGATTCTGTATGTATAAGTTTGTTTCTCATCTATTTTGTTCCACTTATCTATTTATCTCTTCTTGCCAATACTGTCACTTTATATCATCTCCATAGCCAGTATTTTAAGTCCTCAGCTTTGTTCTTCTTTTTGTTCTCTTTGTTCTTCATATTGCCTTAGCTATTCTATTTTCTCGGAGTTTCTATATACATTTCTGAATCAGCACTTTAATTTCTACATAAACACAAACACAAACATTCTTCTGGGATTTTTATAGGCAATGCATTGACTCTATAGATAACTTGGAGAAGACTGATGTCTTAGTGAGATTCAGTGTTCCAGTGCATTAACATACTATGTCCCTGCATTTGATTTAATTTCTCTCTTAAGTATTTTGTGTTAATCTCTCTCATTTTTTCTGGTACTAATGACTTCCTTTCCATAGATAATACAGACAGAAACTTATATAAAAACAAGAAATTATGTAAATATACTTTAAACCTCATAATGTATACTTTGTGAGATTTGTACAACAAAATGTATCAAAATTATCTCAGAGATTAATAAACTTTTCATATTATTTCCCTTAAGAGTTGAGCGTTTTACATATTACAAATGAGAGTTTGTATAATTAATGATCTCTTTTAGGGATGAGAAAAAGCAAAGTAACAAATGCCCTAGTTCTTTTGACCTGATTGTCTGGAAGTCAGGGGAAGTGGCAGGGGACATCCAGAGGAAACTTAAAACCTATACCACCTCATCCTAGAATGTTGAGGACTTTGGAGGATTCTGGCAGAAAATGTCACAGAGTGGGACCTCCCACCCAGAGTTCTATTAAAATGGTGGTAGGGACTTCTCAACCCACAAAAACAAAATTAAAAAAAATTGGAATCCACAAAATGCACTTAGAGCTGGACTTAGTTCTTAATGAAGCCTCTGCTGAGGGAGAGGTTTCCACACACCCAGGAAAAAAGGGAGATGAAATATTGTGACCCAGAGATTTCTCTTAACCCTATCTCCCTACAGCCCTGAGAGGTGAAGCTCACTTAAATAAATCAAAGGAGCTGCCATACTTAACTGGGATGCCTGCAAAATCTTGGTATGTTGACTTAATCCACAACCTCACCCCACCTCCTGTGCTGCAGCAGTGACTGTAGCATTGGGGTCCTGACAGCAATTATTAGGAAGACTCAGAGACTTCAGGGGAGATACCCACACTTCGGTACCACTCATTGACCAACTGGAACATAATCTGCTCTCATTTATCTTTCAGAGGAATCAAGTTATTTAAGAAACAAATTTAAGGTTCATAACTAGTGAAGGGCCCTTTCTTCTCCACACCCTGCTCTAAAGGATAGTTTTAATAAACCCACATCCAGTGGAGGGAGATAAAAGGAAGAGAGAGGTCGCGGTAGACTTCTAACATTCTCTGAAGTGTTCATACTGTGGAAAACTCAGGTAACAACTATTATTTACATGTATTTGTGTCCAAATTTCAGTCTCCAAAGAGTGTAAGTAATTATTATCACTTAAATAAAGGCAGTGACTATCTAATTATCAATTGATTTAGTGATTATAATGTTTAACAGATGTATGACTCTTGACTCCCTTCATATCTAATATTCTATATTATTATCTAATATTCTATAAAAACAAATTGATCATTATAAAGTAATAGAGTTCCTGAGTTGTAAATCCTTTGACCTAGTCAAGCTTATTTCCTACATTCTAAATTCTGTGCTCAAGAATTACTAACCTCCACAAATCTGCTAATCACAGTGATTATAATAATAAAACTTTGACAGAACTAGATTATATATGGTTTATCAAATTCAGAGAAAATTAGTCAGTATAATATGGAAATCTTAATAAGACTAGATGGAACCACATACTATTTCTCTATATGTTGTTGTTTAGAAAAGATTTTTGTATTCCTGTTACAGTATTTTTAAGGAAGTCAAATTAGAGTGGGACATTGTTTAAGTTAAAACATAAGTGTATGAAAATTAGCTTAAGATGTGTTTTCTCCAATTTTTATTAAAACAACCAGATCTACAACCTCCAGCAGAACACAGCATTTTTCATTAAGTGCTTACATTTCCCTGTCTTATCTAAATATTTAAAAGAATATTTACTTGGATGCACATATATGTGTGTTGTGCGAGTATGTGTTCATGCATGACATTTGTTTTCTAAACTATCCAAGTACCTATCTTTGTCTTTTAAAACCATCCATCCATCCTAAACATTTCAACATATCACTACATATGTAGAGAATATAGAGAACATTTTGAGGTTTTGGTACAAGAGCATCTTTTCTTTCTATAACATTTCTATCTCTTTTCCCCAGCCCCTTGTCATATGTTCTCTTTCCCTCATTCTGTTGTTGGATGTTATCATTCCTCATTAAAACTTTGAGGGACTTCCCTGGTGGCACAGTGGTTGGGAATCTGCCTGCCAATGCAGGGGACACAGGTTTGAGCCCTGGTCCGGGAAGATCCCACATGCCGCAGAGTATCTAAGCCCGTGCACCACAACTACTGAGCCTACGATCTAGACCCCACGAGCCACAGCTACTGAAGCCTGCAGACCATAACTAGTGAAGCCCACGCACTTAGCGTCCATGCTGTGCAGCAAGAGAAGCCACTGCAATGAGAAGCCCGCACACCTCAAAGAAGAGGAGCCCTCATTCTCCACAACTAGAGAAAGCCCGCACAGCAACGAAGACCCAACACAGCCATAAATAAATAAATAAAAATTTAAAGAAAATTTAAAAAACAACTTTGAGATAGGATAATTATTGGAATATTAATTTATGAATTTTTCTTTATTTTTTTCCTCCCTCTCCCATTTTAAGAAGGTTGTCAGGGCATTTTTTTTTTTTTTTTTTTTTTTTTTTTTTTTTTTGCTGTACGCGGGCCTCTCACTGCTGTGGCCTCTCCCGTTGCGGAGCACAGGCTCCGGACGCGCAGGCTCAGCGGCCATGGCTCACGGGCCCAGCCGCTCCACGGCATGTGGGATCTTCCCGGACCGGGGCACGAACCCGTGTCCCCTGCATCGGCAGGCGGACTCTCAACCACTGCGCCACCAGGGAAGCCCTTGTCAGGGCATTTTAAAAAAATTTTCCTTAAGGCAAGGACATGATGAGAATTTTATACAAACTCTTCCTTTTTTAGTTTCTTGCTTTCTAAAGTGTGGACTAACTAAAAAACATGATGCTAACATGTTTCCAAAAAGGAGGGAAAAGAAGGGTACATTTCAAGAGAAATAGAAAGGAGTGATTCTGAGATCCTGGGAAGAGGTTGACTATGTTGCCAATGGGTCTTAAGTTTAGTAGGAACTAAAAGATGCCCTGTGGAACAGTTGGGAAGATGGCAGAAGAGAAGCCAGAGAACAAAAGTGCCATGTGTACCAGAGATATAGAAAGGCACTAGAGTTCAAGGGACCATTGTAAGCTTGAAACATGAGGATGTCAGTGTAACAATGATGCACTGGAGGCCAATTACCACTTTCCCAAAGGAGACAATAGGCCCATTTTCTACTTCCCCATAGTCTCTTAAGTTGTGCACAGAACATGAACAGAACTCAACAGTGACTACAAAATGGACTATAATTAATTTAAAGAAAAATGTTAAAAATTGAATATTTCTTGAGGACCTTGGTTTGGGGTCTGAATAATAATTCAGATCTTGGTTTGGGGTTCAAATAATTCAAATTTATCTTTGATCATCAGTGAACTTGAAGAAACTTTTTTTTTTAATTTTGTTAGAAAGGTGATGGGTATAATATAATGTCAAGGGTATAATATAATATCAGGCAATTTCTAGGGGATTTGCCAAATGATCACAAAAATTTAGGAACTATAGATGTATAGTTGTCGTGTGGATAAGTCACGTAGTAAAACATTTTGTAAATACATCTCAATATAATGTCAGTATTAAAGTGTTCTTTTAAAACTTTAATTAAAAGGGGTCAAGTCTTCAAGTGTTCCTTGAATTGTTGGTCTATATTTAAGTACCATTTAAAATAGTGCAAGAATCCAGTTTACTCTATATAATTCTCAGAGATTTCAAATGTTATATATAGATATAGATATAGATATAGATGTATATGTATATATTTGATGGTGATAAAAACAGGAAGTAATCCCTTAATCAATATAAGATATTGTGAAGCCTTCTCATAATCTACTTGGAAAATAGTTTATCATTAAAAATAGTCTACATATTTACATTGTATTTATTTCCTAGGTCTGCTCTAAGACAGAATGACAAGCTGAGTGGTTTAAAACAAAAGAAGTTTATTATCTCACAATTGTGGAGGCTAGAAATCTGAAATCAAGTGTGTCATCAGGGTCATGCTCTCTCTAAAGTCTCTAAGTGAGGATCCTTCCTTCCTACCCTTATGGTGTTGTCAATGACAAATTGCACCTGTCTACTGAAAATAATGTACAACCTAAAAGTTGAGAATTATGTTTTATTTGGCAGACATACTGAGGACTTATGCCAGGGTCGCAGCCTCTCAGATAGCTCTGAGGGACTGCTCTGAAAAGGTAAGGGAGGATCCGGGATATAGAGGAGTTTTTGCAACAAACACCAGGTATTCGGAACTTCAAAACATTACTGTCAATCAAAGAAAACAAGACATCTCAAGTTAATGAATTTAGCACTTTTCTGTGTATGGGAAGATGCAGGAGTTTGGGCTCATTGAAATCATTCCTTTGATACGTATCTTAGCTATCTAGGGCCGGTAACCTGTTCTTTCTCATCCTGAGCCCCTCAGGGTGCACCGTTGGGGGCTGCTATAATGGCTTGATGGCTGCACATCCTTTGTTTACTGATGTGGCAGACAATATTTTTCATTTACACACTGGACAGCGAAATAGGCAAGAAGATTTTTTTCATGACTTGCAATAGGAGTCAGAACTATTTCAGTAGAAATGATAGAATGAATACAACTTTGCTGAATTCCTGAGTGGTGGCTGTGATCCCACCTCCTTCTCTCCCAAATTAGTGAGAATGACATTATTATAGGGATAACCTTAGTAGTGGGTCACCACTAAGTCTGTATTTTTATAGCAATTATTATGTTTTGTTGTATGTCTATTTTCCTAACTAAACTTTTGTGTTAATTGCTGTATCCCTAGTGCCCAGTGCAGTGTCTGACATTGACCAGTGGACAGTGATTGAACGAATGAGTGAATGAACCAAAAAAAAAAAAAAAAAAAAAAGAAGAATGCAACTCTGCTGAAACAAAAGGCACGAGAACTTTTAAGCCCTGGGATGAGCTAGTGGAGCTATACTACAGGACATTAGGTGGAGAGGTTGATCAATATGATGAGGCCATCTGTGTTTGTTAATTGGCACATCAAAGTTAGGCTCCTACTCTTCCACAGAGACTGAGACTAAAGTAAACGCTCTAAGGAAAGAGAGGTCAGGGGCCTATAGTCAGGAATAAACCTGTCTAAAGTTTAGTCAAGCTGAGGGAAGTGTTAAGGCTGCCTTGTAAGTGTTTGCTGACGATCTTTGGTGATTCTTGGCTTATAGACAAGTCATTGCAATCTCTGCCTCTGTTTGAATTCCACATCAGTTGTGGGAAACTACTGATGGCATTTTAAACAGGTTTGTAGCATAAGCTCATATTCTTAAGAGATTTCTTTGGCTGCTTGAAAAGACTAAGTAGGTTGATAGCTATTGCCATAGTATGGGCAAAAATTTGTGGTAACTTATGGACTAGGAAGGTGGCTAAAAAGATAAATAGAAGTGAATATTGAGGTAGATATTGTCTGTAGAAACGTGAGAACTTGCTGAGAGTTTGGACCTGAATAAAGATGTATATGGAAGAAATAATGATGATCCTAAGTTTTGTCATTGTCAAATGGGTATATGTTATTGCTACTTACTGAGGTGGATAATTATAAGGGTGGGGGAAAGTTAGTGGGTGAAGTAATTAAAGGAATACTTATGGACTATCTAAATTTAAGATCTTATGTTTGTTTTTTTTTTCTAAGGAGGAACATGCAATAGACAGTTAATTATGTGCGCCAGCAATTCGGGAAAGAGATCTGGACAGAAGTCAGTTTGAAAATTATGAATCTTATATGGAGTTTCAAGTAATGGGACTATTTTATACTAATCGATATATTTAATACTCATTGAGGAGTTAGTCTGCGCTAAACACTGTGTTACGTTCATTATATTTATTACCTTTACAAAATTCTCATAATTTTATCATATTTGTTCAGTTTATATCTCCATTGTGACAATGAAGTTACCTAGGTTTAAAGGGGACAATCAAGATAACTTTTGGTAAAATATCAGAAAATCCAATTCCAACTGGATAAGCCACATAGAAATTATGAAATTGTAGATAAGTGTAGCTTTATATGAGGGTAGATATAGTATCTCAGGAAAATCACAAAGGTCATTATTTCTTTGTATCATTTTATTATTCTTTTGTATTATTGGCTTCGTACTAATCCTGACACACCTTGAGATAAAAGTGAACCACCAAGAACTCTAATCTTCCATGGTTTGTATCCAGCAGAGAAGAGGGAATGTCTTCATCCCAGCCCTCAAATCAAAATCCTGAAATTCTCTTTGTTTCAACTGACTTAGGTCAATCATATCTACCTTCAAATCAATCTCTAGTCTTCAGAAAGACCCCAGGGCATCAAGAAGAAAGATGTGTGACACCAGGAGATTCTAAATTTCCTAGGAAGTGTCTACTGAAGCTACAGCTGAAATCAGAGATGGGCTGAGGTGATGAAACACAGGGTTCCAGAAGCAGTTTACTCTAATAATAGGGGAGAATTGGAGAAAAAAGGTAAGGACTGGAAATGGAACCAGGAACTAGACCAGCGTTACAAATGCATGTGGTGAAATTCCTTCATTTGTTAAAATTCAGCTGTAAATTTGGTAATAAACTTTCTAACGGCCAATGGGAAAATGGAAATATAATCAGTTCCACAATGACAGAAATCAGTTATAAGGCAAAATGAAGATAATTAATAAGCAGAGTAACTATTCTAAGTATCAAGCACTCCCCTCCCAAATAAATTCAAATTTCATCTAAAAGAAGGGGCTGTGCAATGTAATAAATGATATCCTCAATAACATCTTTAAAAAATGAATCCGTTAAAGAAGATGTTGTATATATATACAATGGAATATTACTCAGCCATAAAAAGGAACAAAATTGGGTCATTTGTAGAGACATGGATGGACCTAGAGACTCATACAGAGTGAAGTAAGTCAGAAAGAGAAAAGCAAATAGCATATATTAATGTATATATGTGGAATCTAGAAAAAAGTTACAGATGATCTTACTTGCAAAGCAGAAATAGAGAAACAGACGTACAGAACAAATGTATGGATACCAAGGGGGAAGAGGGGGGTGGGATGAATTGGGAGATTGGGATTGACATATATACACTATTGATACTATGTATAAAATAGATAACTAATGAGAACCTACTGTATAGCATAGGGAACTCTACTCAGTGCTCTGTGGTGACCTAAACGGGAAGGGAATCCAAAAAAGAGGGGATGTATGTATATGTACAGCTGATTCACTTTGTTGTACCGTAGAAACTAACATGACATTATAAAACAACTATACTCCAATAAAAAATTTTTAAAAGACAAAGAAACAAACAAAAAATGTAACCATGAGTTACATACAGAGTCCTTTGTACCAGACAATGGCATTGCACTAAAATTCAATTCAG
This sequence comes from Platanista minor, assembly GCA_004363435.1. Classification (NCBI taxonomy): domain Eukaryota; kingdom Metazoa; phylum Chordata; class Mammalia; order Artiodactyla; family Platanistidae; genus Platanista; species Platanista minor. Next base: position 2,524 of record RJWK010001649.1, on the reverse strand, counting down.
CATAAGAGATCCACGAATGCAGTCTACTGATGATCAGAATTAATCTGGGAATAGCCTGTGTAGTACCTAAAGAAATAGATGGGTTGAATAGCCTTTAGGTAATATTTTAAAATATTGTGTTTCTTAAAAAAATTTTCATTTGCTCTTGCAGGCAAAGATTTATATATTTTAAATATATATATAATATTATCTCACAAATGCTTAGAAGCAGTTATAGTCCACAAGAGGGGGGTTAAAATTAATTTTAATTAACAATTAGCTAAATATGATTCTATATTATAGCTTTGATGGAGAAAAAGTAAGCAAATAAAGCTAATGCAATTGTAAGCTGCATTAACATAAGCAGGATGTCTGAAGTGGGTAGTGAGAATCCCATTCTACTCAAAGTAATTCTCAGACCATACCTGCATCACTGATTCAAATTCTGGCTGCCTGGATGTTAGATAAATATCAACAAATGGGCAGTTCTAGAAGCAAGTCACAAGGGTGATTTCAAAATGTTAACCATGTTTTATAAAGAGTGATTAAAATAATTGGGGAGGAGTAGTTTTGAGGGTAAGGGATGCTAGATCTTAATAGCCAGCTTCCAAGATGTGAACAGATGCTGTAGAGAGACATGCCAGGGGAGTGAGTGCTGATCTAAGAGGCAGAACTAGGGCCAATGTGTACCATGTACCAGGAGATAGAGATCTACTAACTAGAAGAAAGACCTATCTAGTAGTCAGAAATTCCAAACATGAAATAGGTTTCATCAGCAAGTAATGGGTTGATGTCCTTGGAGAAATGATGATAGAAAAGACATTGGTGAGAGATGATTCAATTTTTGAATGGATAGTTGTAGTAAGTGATTATACACTAAGTGTCCATTATAACACTAAACATCTGTTATTTTGGTCAGCATTCAAAATCCTTACTACTTATTAATGTTAAGCCATTCAACTTTTTTCCCTAAATACTATATACTATGTGCATTTCTAAACACTGGAAGATATAGCAATGAATAAGAAAGTGAAGGTTCCCTTGAAGCTTACCCTGTTTGGGAGGAGTTGGATACAGATTAATGATGAAAACTTCTATAAAGTTTTAGAAAGCGAAAGTAAGATAAGGTGCAAAATATCACTCTGAATGTTTTTGATGTGACAGGTACTGACCACTGCTGTGAGAAGTGCTCCATTCATTTTCTGGTACAATGGGCTCTGTCTGAATGTCTGCATTGTCTCCCTCCACCCGCCGTCAATCCATCCTTATGGGCTTCTCCCTGACAATCTCTCTGAGATCACTAGATACTGGGCATCCTTAGTGTTTTCAATCTGAGTGCCATTTAAATTTCTATTCTGATTGTATGAATGTGTGTAGTTGCACATACAGGTAATAGGATTTGAGGTAGGACATGTTAAAGCCATGGATGGAGAAACAGTCAACAATGGCTCCTCGAATTAGAAATATCACATTAAAAATTCACTATCAAAATTTCTAAAGCTGTATGTATCAAAGCATGATCTGAAAGACAACTACATAAGAATCACAAGAAATACTTGTTTAAAATGCAGATTCCTGTTCCTTGAGGTCACTGTTGAATCTTTGTGGGTAGAGGCTGTCAATCAATGTTTTGAACAAACTTTTCAGTGATGTGTATATACACTAAAGTTTGAAAACCTCTGTATTAAAGAATAAGAACTCAATAAGAAATATGAGTACCTTAAAGGGAAACTTCTCAGGAACATCAAAAATATAGAACTCCTGTTAACAAGAGCCTAAGAAAAGACCAGAGAACTCTTGCAAGCCCATGACTGTGGTACCTAAAATCAGGAGACATGTCAGTCTCCTTACAATTATAAACAAGGCACAAATGCTATGCTTTCCCCCACCCCAGCCAGTACCTGATGCCTCTGGAGACGCTCATTCTGTTGATACTGAATGACATAAAATAAAAGAAAATGAGTTTAACGTAAGGTTAGGAGAACTCCTTTTTTAGAAAACAGAAGGTTTCTGTACTGCCTTAGAGAAAAATTACGAAAAATTAAAAACAATTTCTTGATTACTTCCAAGCAGGGCCATATTATGTGCTAATTGTCACCTGCATACTTGTACAGTTTTCCTGTCTAGATTGTAATTTCCTTCATAAAACCTTTAATAACCTTACTTTTTGTATATAATCAGGAGAGCTTAAAAATATTTAGCACATAGTGAACAATAAATACTCAGCTTTTGGTGATGATGGAATAGTGAAACCTCTAGATTGTTTTGGCCCAATGAGTATTTTTCTAGGGTGATTAAGAAAGGGAAACAAGATTTTAATGTATTTTGTAGTTAAATCTATGCAGATACATGGATCTAGTCATATTCTTTATTCGTTACAACTAAATGTCCTACCTTTTTTATTTTTATTTTTTACATCTTTATTAGAGTATAATTGCTCCACAATGGTGCCAGTCTTTGATCTACAACAAAGTGAATCAACCACACACACACACACATATTCCCATATCTCCTCCCTCCTGCGTCCCGCTCCCTCCCACCCTCC
>RJWK010001648.1:0-77802 GCA_004363435.1 Platanista minor | reverse complement strand
GTGTGTGTGTGTGTGTGTGTGTGTGTGTGTGTGTGGTACGCGGGCTTCTCACTGTTGTGGCCTCTCCCGTTGCGGAGCACAGGCTCCGGACGCGCAGGCTCAGCAGCCATGGCTCATGGGCCCAGCCGCTCCGCGGCATGTGGGATCTTCCCGGACCGGGGCACGAACTCGTGTCCCCTGCATCGGCAGGCGGGCTCTCAACCACTGGGCCACCAGGGAAGCCCCTTTGATATTCTTGATTGTTATATCATGGGTCAGCCTACTTTTAACTATTTCTTCTGGGTTTTATTTCCAAATAAGCAATATGATCATATGCTTATTTTAATATTCATGTATTATCTTTTGCCTTATAACTATGGCAAAAAAGATTCTACTCCTCCTGGTCCTCCAGCCTCACCACACACATCACATAAATCTCATGCTAAGATTGAGGAAAATCAAATATTGACCAAATCAATTTGTATATTTTGTCATAGTAGGTAGTTTTTCACAGATGAATCACATAGTATGTTATTATTAAATTAAATTTTCTCCCATATTTTGCATTAGTTGACACTAAGGACTAAGTATTGTTTTATTCCTATATACTGATCACTAATACTTTCTCCAAATTATTGTTTTAATATATTCAGACACCTTTCCTTCCTGGAGAAATGTGTCCTGGAATCCTGCATCCATTTACCCTATTCTGGACCGAGCCCCAACTTTATCCCTGAAATACCCTCCACCACCCACCTGGAAACTGCCATCACTTGTTTTGGTGGAATGCATCCTTCAGCAGTTTCCTTAGAAAGGGGACCTGGGAGATAAAATGTTTTTGAGATCTTGAATGCTTGAAAATTTTTTTACTTGACCTTTGTGATTGATGATTTAGCTGGGTTATAAATTTCATATTTCTCTTTTTCTCTCAGAAGTTTTGCAACATTTTTTCACTTACTTTTAAGGACAATTGCCAGTTTTTGAGACATGAAACTCTAGATTTCTAAATAAAGATATGTGATATTTTTCCCTTTCTGAAACGTTTTAATATACTTATTTTTATCCGTAGTCTCCCAATTTCCTAATGCTGTGGTCTGGAATAGGTCTTTTTTCTTTATGTCATTTATTCTGGAAATCCGTATGCCTAGAATCTGAGACACTTGCTTGTCATAGTATTATAACTATTAATATACCTACATTTTCTCTGACTCATTTTCTGGGAATTCCTTCCAGTCTTTCATTAGACATATATTACTAACCTTTAAAATTTTCTTTTTGCCTACATATTCCAACCTTTTAAAAATATTTTTAGATATCTATTCAACATTTGAGCCAAACACGATACTGTATTTTTTGAAAATCTAGTATCATATATATTTCACTCTTGAAGACATATTTTCCATACCTATGCTTGGAGCATAATTTGTTTTGCTAATGCAATAATATTCATTTCTCTGAAAAGTTATATAAAATAACCATGTCAAAAAATATAAAGTAACCATGTCAAAAAAGGTATATAAAGTAACCATGTCAAAAAAAAACGTCAATCTCATGTTTAAATTTTGAAATATTTCTGACCCTTACTTGCTTCCCAATTGATTCATTAGATCAAATTCTCAAAACATATCTCATTTGAAGAATATATTTCATCATGCTATATTCTTTTTTTTTTTTTTTTTTGCAGGACGCGGGCCTCTCACTGTTGTGGCCTCTCCCATTGTGGAGCACAGGCTCCAGACGCGCAGGCTCAACGGCCATGGCTCACGGGCCCAGCCGCTCCATGGCACGTGGGATCTTCCCGGACCGGGGCACGAACCCGTGTCCCTTGCATCGGCGGGCAGACTCTCAACCACTGCGCCACCAGGGAAGCCCCATGCTATATTCTTGATAGCACTCCAAACACCCCTCCCTTTATAAAATTTTAAGATTCCTATTTTGAAATTAAATAGACACTATTATTCTTCATGAACTTACTTCCCCTTATTCTTGTGTAAAATCTTTTAGTGATAAAAATTAATTGAATGTAGTGTGTGTGTGTGTGTGTAGTGTGTGTGTGTGTGTGTGTGTGTAATGTGTGTACATATATATATAGTGTCTATTACTACAAAATGTTTGGTTATTTTAAATATCAGTTACTGAGATATATCTGAAATGAATACAATGAATATTAAGTTATAGTTTTATTTATACATAGACAAAATTATCACCAAGAAAGGAAAATTAAAGACAACATGAAACAAAATAGCGGAAGTAGTTGAGAATGCTATATGTGAAAAAAAGTGAGATTAGGGAGATGCTTTCCTTTATAACTGCCTATAACTATTCACATATTGTTAGTTTTATTTCATATTTTAATAATAAAAGGAGAGAGGAAAATATGTGTGTGTGTGTGTGTGTGTGTGTGTGTGTGTGAGAGAGAGAGAGTAAAAGAGAACAGTAAGTTGAAAATTTTACTGACCCTGAAGTCTGCTAAGTTGTGCTGGTCTGGGAAAAATGAATGCTCATCAAGTAGAAAAGACAGTGGCCATAAATCAAATCTTGACAGGATTAAGTTCTGGATGTCAGATCGTGTTTTTCAGACGTGGTTACAGGCCAAATCCTGTTTTGTAGGTTAATACAAAAATTCAGTGAAATATCTTACACCCAGCAGGAACTTAGAAACAAATACCCAACCAAAGCTAAGACCCCTCAGATTCCACTTGACAGAGATAGGTAAGCGTTTTGTCTAGTCTCCATGCCTCTTCATGTTTGAAGTATTTTCTTGCTTCCTGTAGGCAACTCTTTTGTTGTTATTTTCTGTTTACTTGTTCTTATCCTGGGACAATATTGTTTATGTTGCTCAACGTAGGTGTAGGTGTAACTTTCAGCAAATACTTGTCCATAACATAAAAAAATGCATATATACACATATACACATTATACTATACATATAGAATGCATGCATACATATCAAAAATTGTAGCATGACATTATATCCATTAATTACATATATAATTTGTATAAATGAATTACATATATAATTTATGTATATACACACACAATATCATCTAAAAATATCATAAAAAAAAACCAATACCCAGCAACAAATCCACTGTAAAATGTCCAAGACCTCTGCATGGAAAACTATCAAAACTACCAAAAACTACAAAACAACATTTAGGCATAACTTAAAGAGGACCCAAACTAATTGGGTGATAAATGTTCATGCACTGAAAAATTCAGCATTATTAAAGTTTCAAACCTCTTCAGATTTATCTATGGATTTAGCACATTCCCAATCGAAATGTCAGAAGTTCCCCACACTCCACCCTCTGAGAAACTTTTATTCTAAAACTTGATGGAAAAGAAGAGGACCTAAAAGAGCTAAAATAATCAAAAATATGTATATATAAAGAACACATTTGGAAGACTTACTTTACCTGATCTGAAGATTTACAAGGAAGATATATTAATCTAGAGACTGTGTTATAGATAAAAGAAAGAAATAGATAAATGGAAGAGAATTAAAAGTCCAAAAATAGATCTGCTTGTCTATGGTCAATTTTTAACAATGGCACCGAGACAATTCAATGCGGAGAATGAAAGATATTTTTTTTAAGAAAAGATTCTGGAACATCTGTATGGTCATAAAAAAAAAAAATCTTGACATCTATCTACCTTAATAAAAATATTAATTCAGGATGGATTATAGACTTAAAAGGATAAACTAGAACCATGAAACCCTACAGGGAAAACTATCTTCACAACTTAGGGTAAAATAAGATTTTTTTACATAGGACAATTTAATTGTTAAAAATGATGATTGGGTTTTATGAAAATAAAAGGTACCAGCTTATGAAAAGACAGCATTTTGGAGAGAAAGACAAGTTACAGATATGGAAAAAATCATCTGTATTTCATATAGCTCAGAAATGAACTGTATATATAAACTATTTTTAAATCTCCTACAAATCCATAATAAATATTCAAAAGAGCTAATTAAACATGAATAATAAACTTGAAAAACATTCTACAAAAGAAGATAGAGAAATTATCAATAAGTATATGAAAAATTGCCAACATTATTACATTGTCAGTGAAACAAAGACTAAAAACACAACAAACAACTGATAATACTGATTGTTGACAAAAAGGGCTCAGTTGAGATTCTTGTGCATTGCTGATTGAAGTGGAAGATTGTGTATCAATTTTGAAAAAATGTTTTATGTAAAAGGATTATATAAAAATGTTTACAGCATCCTTTATCATAATAGCCAAACATTAGAAACCAACCAAATATATATCAGTATGATAATAGATAGTCAGGCTTTGGTATTTCCATATATCACAATACTGCTCATCAATAAAAAAATGAACTATATGTACACATAACAGCAAAAGTGAATCTCAGAAGCATTATGCTGAGCTATAGAAGGCAGACAAAAATAGTACATAATCTATGATTCCATTTATATGAAGTCAAAAAAATAGACAAAAATGATCTATGATGTTAGGGATGAGAAAATGGTTATCTCTGGTTGAAGTGAGGAATGCACTAGACAGCAGTAAACAAAAAGTTCTTGGGTGATGCAAATAGCCTATATCCTGTTTTGGGTGGTTTGCACAGCTGTCATAACATATCAACCAAAAACTTACACATAAATTTTATTTCAATAGCAACATATTTCCCTATGAAAAATAGCAGAACAGCTATAATTATCTCCCTCATCATTAAATATCCCATGCTTTGTTTGTTTTATTTCTATTTTAAAAATTTGTGTATATTCATCATATAGAGTTTTGAAAATAAGCAACATTCTTTTCATGAGTATAAAAACACATTTCTTATTAAAGAGAGAATACTGCTTACTAATGTTTTTGGTAAACACATTCACAAAGATTTTTGTCTTTTGAAATTAGAAATCTATCTAACTATATCTATTTGCTTTTTATCTTATTAATATATTTTAAAGTAATCCCACAATTAGTAAGTGTTACTGTCCAACATAAGTTTTTAAAACTGTATAAAATACCAATTTATTGGTATGTCATAAATTGTATTAATTAAATTCTCTTTTGAGATGTGCAGTCTGTTTATAGTTTTCTCCTGCCTCTTTATAGAGTAAGTTCCATTTTCTGGTGCTGCTCATTTGTGGCATCAGCAATCCTCAATTGATTATATTCTGGCAGCCTTTCCCATAACACCAATGCATATGAGCTCACTAATACCATTGTGATCTTCCTGCCCATTCTTATCTTACTTAATCCTTTCTGTGGCATTTGACAGAGTTCAACATTCTCTTTTTCTCAAAGTTGTCTGTTTTGCTGAATTTCGTGCACCATTCTCATTTAGCTTTTATTCTGTGGGTGTTCTTTCGCCATTTATTTAATGCAATCTTTTCTGACATCCGTGTTTTATAGGTTGATCTTCAGGTTAACTCTCAGACCTTTGCCATTGTTTTTTTTTTTTTTTTTTTTTTTTTGCAGTACGCGGGCCTCTCACTGTTGTGGCCTCTTCCCGTTGCGGAGCACAGGCTCCGGACGCGCAGGCTCAGCGGCCATGGCTCACGGGCCCAGCCACTCCGCGGCATGTGGGATCTTCCCAGACCAGGACACGAACCCGTGTCCCCTGCATCGGCAGGCGGACTCCCTACCACTGCGCCACCAGGGAAGCCCTCTTTGCCATTTTTATATCCACATATCTCCTGGGTTATAGTACCTGAATAACATTATCTACATCCATGTATTCAACTGCAAGCTGTTACAGTGGGGACTCTAAATCTCGTTTCAGATTTTTACAACTTTTATTTAAGCTCTGGTCCACTGGCCAACATCTATAAGCACTTTAAACATTAAACTTTTCCTTGAAATCCCCATAATTTGTTCTTATTTTTATATTCCCTATTTAATAAAGGTCTGTGGACCCAAATCGGTATTGCTATACTTAATTCATTTTCATTAGGTAACATCTTAATAATATCTCTTAAATGTGCCTTCTTCCCTCCATTTGTATTACCAACAGACTTATCAAGTCATTACCAGTAATATACAAGAAACTTACATCTATAAAGTGTCTGATCGCAGGCTGGGATCCATGGTGACAGACAGTGCACACCTTGTCTAGTGTAGCCTTCAGGAAAACAAACACTACCCAAACTTGAAAAAAAACAGAGGCTGTTTATTCACAACTTTCTATAGTGACAGAGTCAGCCATCATCACTTGTGTTTTGTAGAGAATCAAAACCAGTCAAGAGAGTGGAAAGCTTTACACTGATGAGAGGGAGGGTTTCAGGAATTCTCTATGTGAAGGTTGTTGGTGGGGGCAGCTGGAGGCAGATTAATTAGAAGTATTGTATCTTAAGTGATTTGTTTGGAGACCACAGTCGACTTTTTCTGGTTCACCCCAATTTGTAAGTGAGGACAAAGTGGAGGCTGGCAGCTGTTTTCCAAGCCCTGACCATTATGGTTGCAGCAAAAACTGTGGTTTGGCCTACTTGGCTGGTTGCAGAGATTGTAGGTCAGAGTCATATCTATGACAACTTATGGTCTGGCCTTCTTCAATTCGCGTATTTATTGCCTCATTCATTGGCCTTACAAGACATTGTCTCATAGCTGGTGCCATAACGTAGTCTTCTAGAGGAAATTTCTTGTATTAGTTCTACAGATTCTATCAGACCTGATATTTAGGGGTTATGGAGGACATGGCAAGAAAAGTGAATTCTATACATGTTCTACTTTTTCTAAGATGAATTCCCTGGGCAGCAGCAAAATTGTATGGAATAAAGCATTATAGAAATTCACAAAGAAAAATTGGGACAAAAATATAGGGGCAAGGCAGGCAACCAAACTCAACACAAGAATCTGTTCCTTTTTTTCCTGTTGGAGGAATTTCAGTGTAATCAGCCCCAGTTGAGTGGTTGACTCCCCAAGGAAATAGACTGTTAGTGTTAACATTCATAGTTGGCAGGTTGGCCACACAGCAATGGCTACATCTAAATCAGTCTTAAGGATGAGAGGTCCAGGATGTTCAACCCATGACTATCTTCTGTTATTCTCCATGGTCACATCAGAACAAAGCCCAATGTTTGCAGGATGGACAAAACATATCTATTGGACATCTACAAGAGATTATCTTATTTGTACTCATTAAAAACTTCCCCTGTTACTTTCACATGTTATGCAGATATCATCACATTCAGCCCATTACTATCATCCATGTATCTCCCTTGATTTTCCCATTAGAGATTTCCAATCTTATTTCTTCCAAATTCCTGACAAAAAAATGCATGTAAACACTTAATTCTACCATCCTTCCCCCTCAGGAAAATTAAACAGCCAGACGCACGGCTCACAGTTTTGTCCGTTGTTAGGATTTTCCTTTACCATTTTTCATTAGAGACACCATTGAGTGGGGCTATAGCGCTATCAGCTTTCCACATATGGGTGTGTCAGATTATTTGAGAAATTATTTCCAAATCAGTCATACTGTTTTTCTTCTTCAGGTTATAAGAATTCAAATGTGGTCAAAGGTATAGGTTGAGGAAGAGCAGACAGAGAGCAGTAGTAAGTACCCCTTGCTCATGCAACTTACTTGTGTTTCAGGATGTACTCTGAAAATTCAAGAGTCCCAAGATCCTACAACACTTCCACCGAAAAAGGCGTAAGCATTGGTGCACAGATTCAACTCTATTACTCAGTGTGTGAGATACCTTCCAGTTTATAATGAACAATCAGGACATGTGGTCCTTTGGAGCCCCATAGTTGCTTATTCTGTCTCTATTAGAAAACCATAAGAAACAAGGAACAGTTTTTGTTTTGTTTTGTGATCCTCCAAATCAAAAGAATTTTCCTTGCAATTCTATCAGGGCCTTCTTTGTCAGTCACAGCAAAAATTCATCAACTATTAACACAGATCTGTCCACCATCCTTATTCTTACATTTTGGGATATCAAAATTCCCAAATGGGTATTATACCTTGTCAGACAATTTACTAAGATTTGGTGTATCCATCGACTTACTTTCTGATCTTACGTTCACTTCCAAAACAATAGAAATCTGACTTTTACACTTCAATAAAACATTGCCTCTGAGATCACAACCAATCAGTTTGTGGCTAAGGATAGTCAATGGGTTAGGGCCTTTCTTATAAATTGGTATGCACCATTAATCTGTCCTCAGCTCTCCTTAAAAGTTCTTTCACCTTATTCTCCTCTGGCTTATTTAATCCTTTGTCTTGGATTCTTCTTAATTCATATCTACCCTTCAAATCTTCTTTGTGAATTCCAGAATATGTCTTCTGCGTTTTCCACTTTCACATCTCAAAGGCATGTAAGTCTGTTCACAATTTATCTATGTCTGACATAACTTCTGCCCTTCCTTTGGCTCTAATTTCATTGACTCATGGTAGAAGCTGGTATAGTCTTGGAATATTTTCTATCATTAACCCCAATCCCCCCCCCCCAGTATTACTAAGTTTATTTTCTATTCTTTAATACCCTTTAAACTCTCTCTTTCTCCATTTTTGGTATCTTGTTTAATCCATCATATTATTTTTAAGATTATTTTACTAGCTTTTAGAGGATTGTTTTGGGTCCTCTGTCAAGCTATAGTCTAATTCATTATCCACTATATAATCAGAGGGATCTTTCTAGAGAATAAATCTGATGAAGTGACTCCCCACACTGTATTTGCTATAGTTCTTATTAAACTCATTATAATATCATAACAGTTTAGCCTACATTAGTATGATATCAGTGTTACTATCCTGAGGCACTTTTATGAGTGAAACGGAATACAAAAGTAATTTGTAGGGCTTCCCTGGTGGCGCAGTGGTTGAGAGTCCGCCTGCTGATGCAGGGAACACGGGTTCGTGCCCTGGTCCAGGAAGATCCCACATGCCGTGGAGCGGCTGGGCCCGTGAGCCATGGCCGCTAAGCCTGCACATCCGGAGCCTGTGCTCCGCAACAGGAGAGGCCACAACAGTGAGAGGGCCGTGTACCGCAAAAAAAAAAAAGTAATTTGTAAGATTAATTGATCTACACCAGATCCTGAGACACTTTTATGAGTGAAGTGGAATACAAAAGTAATTTTGTAAGATTAATTGATCTATACCAGATAGATACCAAAGCTCTTTTAATCTATACAGGAAATTTGACCATTCCCGTAACTATATAATTTTTCATGGATACCTTCTAGCACATGAGAGTAGAGCAGAGAGACATTAAGGAAGCCCTTACCTTAACAGAAAAATCTCTGCATAACAGTCTTCTCATGATTTCGCTTTTGAAAGCGTTCACTTCTTTATAGATAAAATGACATTGTATTCCCTAAGTTTTATTCAACAATTCTGGATATTGATACCCAGGATTCAGAATCATAATAAAAAGGCATAATTAATGAAATTAATGTATCCATATGATGGCACAATTTATGGATATATTGAATACCCTAATGTCTAATATCTAAAAGTCACATATTAAGCAACATCTGTATATCAGTAATTTACCAAAATACTATTTACCATTCAGTCAACAAAAGAAAACTCTTTAGATTTGATTTGAAGTGGGTTTTTTGTTTGTTTGTTTGTTTTATAGTAACCTAGACCACATTGGCTTTATTAAAACAAGTATAAATCCTCAAATCATACCCAGGAACTAAAATAAAACCAGCTCCCAATGAAAGATTTTAAAAAGTTTGATGCATAAACTCTTTCAAATTAATAAGAAAAGGCATGTACTATAATAAAAAATGTGGGCAGAAGACACAAACACAAATAACAGAAGAAGAAAAAGGTAAATATAAAAAATACTCAGTAATAATAAAAACAAACTGTAAAAGATCACCCTTCATGAGAAATGTTTCACTTATTATTTTGTCGTAATTTAGGAATGCTAGTGTTTAATACATTATTATTGGGATAGAAATTGAAATAAACTTTTTTTTAGAAGTTGACAAAATGTTTCAAGAGACATGAAAATGGAGTCGTTGAAGTTAGGAGATATTTTCTCTTTTAAAAAATAGCAGTCTTGGGCTTCCCTGGTGGCGCAGTGGTTGAGAGTCTGCCTGCCTATGCAGGGGACACGGGTTCGTGTCCCCGTCCGGGAAGATCCCACATGCTGCGGAGCGGCTGGGCCTGTGAACCATGGCTGCTGAGCCTGCGCGTCCGGAGCCTGTGCTCTGCAACGGGAGAGGCCACAACAGTGAGAGACCTGCGTACCACAAAAAAAAAAAAAAAAAAAAATAGCAGTCTTAAAAAATAGTAGTCTTAAAGAGTCCTATTGTTAAGAATCTCATTTAGTTAGCATTAATCCTCCTGTATGTTTTTGAAAAGTCAGTTTTTGAAGAGGATGTTAAAGGCCAGATATTGTCTCTGATATTAGAAATGGAATAAAAAGGTAAGCATTTGGAGTGAAATTTGATGATTGTTTCCTTGACAGGACCTGAGTTGTGTAGCACTATCTGTAAAAAAAATGTAAGAGCAAAATGAATAGATAAATAAAACAAATATTTCACCCAACTCAGATCAGAAGGCCTCAATATTGATAGTTTTGTCTTTGAACTTTGGCTTACAAAAGCATTTTAAAACTGTATTCAGGGCTTCCCTGGTGACGCAGTGGTTGAGAGTCCGCCTGCCGATGCCGGGGACATGGGTTCGTGCCCTGGTCCGGGAAGATCCCATATGCCGCGGAGCGGCTGGGCCCGCGCAGTGAGAGGCCCGCGTACCGCAAAAAAAAAAAAAAAAAAAAAAAAAAACTGTATTCAATGAATCTCTTCTTCTAAAGGAAGCAAAAGATAATAGTCTACATTATCAAATTATTCTAGAACACAGCCTATGCAAACCCATCTAAGAAATTTTTTTTTTTTTTTTTTTTGTATGCGGGACTCTCACTGTTGTGGCCTCTCCCACTGCGGAGCACAGGCTCCGGACTCACAGGCTCAGTGGCCATGGCTCACGGGCCCAGCCGCTCCGCGACATGTGGGATCTTCCTGGACCAAGGCACGAACCCGTGTCCCCTGCATCGTCAGGCAGACTCTCAACCACTGCGCCACCAGGGAAGCTCCATCTAAGAAATTTTTAATACACATTAGTAAAATCAAGTATCTAAGAAATCTTGGGCCAGTCATGGATACTTTTTTTGGTTTACTTAACTCTGCATTTCTACATCATATTTGATGATTTTGTTTCAGTGTTTCCCTTAATGATTCATGAAATATGAGATATCTTGCTCTGAGCCATCTCTCCAGGATAGGTAAAATTGTTTTATCTTCTCCAGATTTTGAAAGGTTAGAGACTATGTGACATCGCAACTGTGTAAAGTGAATTCCTTTCAATCAGTATCAGAATTGTGACCATTTATTATACAAAGGCCTTTTTTCTATGCTTGCATGTACTAAACATTTTCAGAATTATTCAAAACCCATGTTACTATCCTGGATTTCAGCAAAAACATTTTATGTATGTTCTAGCTCCTGAAAATCACTTTAGAAATATGCATTCCATTGTACAAAGATTTGTGAGTATCTAGAGAATACAATAGGTTATAAAAATTAATGTGATATTTCAAAATTCCTTAAATCCTTTGTAGTGAATGATCAGTTTTAAGGCAAGCAGTTTTTTGTTTTTTGTTTTTTGGTTTTTTTGCAGTACGTGGGCCTCTCACTGTTGTGGCCTCTCCCGTTGTGGAGCACAGCCTCCGGACGCGCAGGCTCCGGACGCGCAGGCTCCGGACACGCAGGCTCAGCGGCCATGGCTCACAGGCCCAGCCACTCCGGGGCATGTGGGATTCTCCCGGACCGGGGCACGAACCCGTGTCCCCTGCATCGGCAGGCAGACCCTCAACCACTGCACTACCAGGGAAGCCCAGCAAGCAGTTTTTTTAATTTGTTCAGTAGCATTCAAATCTTAAAAGTGTGTTATTATTACTTTTGAACCTTTTGGAATATGTAAGTATTCAGCATTTTATGTAATGTTTTTTCAAAGCGTGTCTTTTCAAAAACAGAAAAATGCAATTCAGCACATAGCCAGAAATATATTAGCAAAAAATATGAAGTATAAAGATAGCCTATATTCTGTGTGTGCCAAAATAAATGGAAGGTAGTTTCAAATTGAAACCCAGCTAGTGCCTCAACTACAATGAGTCTCTTCTTTAATGTTACACTTTTATGCATACATCTTTAGGTCCATGGTAATTTACTAAAACTTTATTGTGTAAAGCCACTGATAATCTCTTTTGGCATGTGATCATCTCTTTTAACATGAAATAAAATAAAATGAGGCTTTCAATATTGTATATAAATAAAATTATTACAAAAATACAAATATAATGCACAGAGCCTCATGCAAAAATAAATAAGCACAGGGCTTCCCTGGTGGCGCAGTGGTTGAGAGTCCGCCTGCTGATGCAGGGAACACGGGTTCGTGCCCCGGTCCGGGAGGATCCCGCATGCCGCGGGGCGGCTGAGCGTGTGAGCCATGGCAGCTGAACCTGCGCGTCGGGAACCTGTGCTCCGCAACGGGAGGGGCCACTGCAGTGAGAGGTCCGCGTACCGCAAAATAAATAAATAAATAAATAAACACAGCCTTACTCAAAGTATGCAGCGCGTGGTCAAAAATGTTTAGTTGACTCTGCATCTGTATTGTGCTTTTTAGTGCAAATATCAGCCTTCATATGACTATGATTCATGCTAGTCTGAAGATGGTTCGTTTTCTATTGTCCTGTGATATTAATACCTAGCTTATTAACGGGCTTAATATTGGCTATTCTTTCATGATAAATTCACTTGAGTAGAAAAGAGATAAACTTTCCAATCCATTAATTTTGTGTGATTGGAGTCTGCTTATAAATTAACTTTTTTCAAAGAACTATAGAGTCATTTTGCTAGCAGTAATACATATTTACTGTAACACATAACTTATTTTATCTTTAACTATAATACTCTGTAATGTTTAATTGATGTCATTGGCAATTCTCTTTCTTTGCTAATGCACTGACTTTAAACTGAATATTTTAAATCAAAATCACGAGGTGGTTTGTTTGCTTTATAAGCATTTCTCCTTTTAAGGGACACAGACCTGCACAAAACATCTCTTGTATGTAAATGTATCTCAAGTCCTCGACTTTTCATTCACTCATTATTATCGGTTCATCTCAGTTAAAAATTTTAAAAAAGAAAAGAAAAAATACCAAATTTCACCATTTTTAACATGAACAAATTGAAGGAGTAAGAGCATCTCTTTCAAGGAAAGGATTTTATCTTCAACGTATTATGTGACAGAAAATGATGTGCAACTAATAGTAAATTGGTTGAAATGATAAATTATATCACTGCATCTATAAATTATATTTAAAAATTATTCAAAATTTTAACAATTAAACATTTTCATTAAAGAGATTTCCATTAAGAGAGAGATACAATTCTAGCAAGCCTAGAATTGTTTAGCCTACAAATTAAAATTCATGGAATAAAACTGTAAAACACACATGAAATTTTTCATTTTTGACTTGAAAGAAAAAGACCAGTTTCTCAAGAGAAAAAATGTATGCTGAATCATGGAGTATTTTTTATTTCTTTTATAAATAATTTAAATTTTGAAGTACATTATTTTGGTTTTTAAAAAATGTGTTTTTGCTTAATACAATTGCTGAAATATTAAAGACATTTGCAAGGTTATCATCCCAATATAGCACTTTTTTATTTTTTGACACAGAGGTGGCATTATCTTTTAAATAGCTAGCATGTTGCCTACCAAGCTCTTAAATGCTATTGTAGGGAATATAGTAACTATATGTTTTTGTTTTATCATTTAGGTAGATCCTCTACATCAATGGTGAAAATGAATTTTGATCATTAGCAAATCTGTGGTCCCTATTTGGATAATTCCTGCTGTTATACACAAGAACCTAACACTTATGGGTACTAGCTAAAAATTTGAAGCTTGGTCTCTTATTTTCTCTTAATCCCTTCCTAGGGGTAACATTTGTACCAAGAGCTACAATCCAGATCAGACCTTTAACAAATATTAGCATAAAAGATGAGATATTGGTGAAAGAATCAAATTATTCTTTAGTCAAGCACCATAGAAGATGTCATGTGGAAAATGGTTTTATAGTTGATGCTTGTGATTTTCAGGTAACTCTTTAATTATAAATTGGTTCAAGAACAATAAGTAGCTTAAGCCAAAATATTGTGATTGAGGAGAAAGTTGTATTTGATTTGCATTTTTCCCTTGGTGTATTTTATTAGACTATCACTCTTTGTCCAAAAATAATCAAAGTATATTTTGCTGGCCCTAAAACTTATTTCATTTATATGTCCTTCTGTCTATTCTTAAACGTTCAAGGAGATAAAAGTGAAAACCATTTAATTAATATTACTTGTGTCAAGTATCAGTCTGTAGTCAAGTGCTTTGGATGCTGTGGTTCCTTCTAATCATCAGGTCCTCTTCTGTGGGATATTGAATCATCATCACTAGGTCTTAAAGTTCATGAAAAGGATCATAAAACCGAGAGATCACAATTCAAGGTATTTTAAATCTAGAGCTACTGTGCACACAAAGGTAACAGTAATAAAGAGGTCCTTAAAGTATTTTTTCAAGAGAGGGGAAAGTAACTTCTAGATGGCATTTCAAATATAAGGGTTTACTTCTACTTCTTCCTTTTCTTCTCCCTCCTCCCTTGCTGAACACTTCATTCCAAAAACAATTAGGTAGTCTGCAGTGTAGGCCTCCACCCCAGTGATGTTAAACGGGGAGGGGTTGTGCTTGCGTATAATAGGCTGTTAAACCTGAACAGGAAGAATAGGCATTGACTTGAGATGCCATTGACTTGGGATACCTTGGGTATCCTTGGGGATACCCTGTATAAGAAGAGTTTACTTCCATGTTGTATTACTGGAAAACAAAACTATTAATTCTCATTCTTTTTTGAGTATTCATCTGCTTTTCTAAATTAACACATGTAAATCAAAAGAAATCAGCAATTATTCAAGGATGAACATAAACCTTTCCTTTTATTTTTAATGATGATGTCACTGCAAAACCAGCCCAGACTGACCCTATCTTGTTTCTAATCAGATAATGAGTTGGTTTTCAGAGACAGAAGAACAAACCTTAAAATCATGCAGCCAAAGCATGTGAAGAGGGGAAATTGTTTACCTCAAATAATACCCATAGTATTGGCTTCTATGTACATGCAAGGTGGGCAGAGACCCCTTTGCTTGGTAACAATGAGGAAATTTCATGAGCCAAATAGATAATGCAGATAATATTTGCTATAAAATTCACATTATTAGAAGAAATTTAGTCTCTAAAAATGGGCTAGAATAAAATGATTAACTTTTTTCTTTTTTTTTTTTTCTGACAAATTTAAAAACTCTTGATTTAAGTGCTCATTTAACCATAAAATTTGCCTGGATGTGAGATCCTGCTAGGAAGTATAAAGTGTCAACTTATATATATATTGATCTTTCTTACTGAGTCAAGTTCACTGTATTCAATTGAAGCAATCACAATTTAAATTATATCATAAATTCCTCAGTGTGCAGAAATGATATATTTTCTTCAGTATGTTCAGAAAAGTGTTAACATCTTCACAGCACTCACTGTATCATGTAATGTTTTTACTCAAAGCTGTTATTTTTGTAGGTTAAGGCATTTTTTTAAACGGAGGTGATAAAAATCATGCTAATTTATATGTTATATTCACTTCCTTTTTGTTTTCCAAAACCATAAATTTGTACATTCCAGCACTCCATGTGGTTCAGAGTTATAGTTATATGCACTCCAAATTTATTATATCACTGTCTTCTTGACTTTCATTAAAGTAGTAGTCCATGACAAGTAAAGTGATTAACAAGACAGCAATATTATATAATTATCATAATGGTAATAATTACAACTATACCAAAACTGTTATGACTGAAATGTTACCTATCTAAATTTAAATAAATAACTTTCAAGTAACCAATTAACTGTTAGTATGGTAAGACATAAACATGCAAGCATGCTGCTTTTCCTAGCGTTTGAAGTTATATCAAAATATGAATCCGGGGCTTCCCTGGTGGCTCAGTGGTTGGGGGTCCGCCTGCCGATGCAGGGGGCGTGGGTTCGTGCCCCCATCCGGGAGGATCCCGCGTGCCGCGGAGTGGCTGGGCCCATGGGCCGTGGCTGCTGGGCCTGCGCGTCTGAAGCCTGTGCTCCGCGACGGGAGAGGCCACGGCAGTGAGAGACCCACGTACCAGAAAAAAAAAAAAAAAAGAATCCAAAGTGTCCACGAAAGTCAAATTTTAAGGAAAATTTTATTATCATCTCAAATGTAATGAATGTGATTGCTAGAGCAAAGAGCTAGGAAGGAAGTAGTGAGTGACTAGTGGTCACTCAGTGCATGTGTATTTAAATAAGAAACGTCATGGAAGGTAACTGAGCTGTTTCTCATTCTCTTTCCATTTAGTATTCCACAGATTTTTGGCCATAAGTAGTCCTTGAAATAGTTAAAATGTGTTTTTATTGTTGTTTGGAGTTAATTAACCAATAGGAATTCATTTTCTATATAAACATATTGAACATATTTTAACACATGTACAAAACAAACACATAATTTAAGAGTCTTAAAAATTATATTTATCTAAAAAAGTTTTAGTTCAAAATCAAGCACTGATTTCACTATTAAATCAAACTAAACAAAAGTAAGCAAGTAAATAAAACCTTTCATGAAGAATGCTACTAGTTAGCTACCAGAAGATATGTTATAAGAATACAAGCTAATATTTGTATAATACCTGTTACTGATTTGCAAAGAATAAATGATGAAATAATAGATAACATTTATAATGTGTTACTATTAGAAAGAAATTATTTTAAGGGCTTCACACACATTGATTTATTAAATTATAACAAGAAACATTAACTCCATTTTATATATGGGAAACTTAGTAAGGGAGAGGTTAATAGTTCATCCAGTATCATGCAACTAGGAAACTACTGATGAAGAGGCTGAGTAGAGGCATTCCTACATTACAGTCTGAGCTCTTTAAACACTTTCTTATCCTGCACTCCATCAACAACTCAGATTTGTCCTACTATAAAATATAATTAACATTTTATAGGAAAATCTATGGATCAATTCTAACATGCATTGCTTTTAATGATGAATAATTTTATTAAATATAGTTTTAAAGTATCCAATTAGGGCTTCCCTGATGGTGCAGTTGTTATGAATCTGCCTGCCAACGCAGGGGATAAGGGTTCAAGCCCTCATCCAGGAAGATCCCATGTGCCACGGAGCAGCTAAGCTCATGTGCCACAACTACTGAACCTGCACTCTAGAGCCTGTGAGTCACAACTACTGAGCCCATGTGCCACAACTACTGAAGCCTGCAGAGCCTGTGCTCTGCAACAAGAGAAGCCACCGCAATGAGAAGCCCGCTCGCTGCAACTAGAGAAAGCCTGAGCACAGCAACAAGGACTCAACGCAGCCAAAAATAAATAAAATAAAATAAATTAATTAAAAAATAAAGTATCCAATTACATAATATATACATAATTAAGGATTAAAATTCCTTAAAATTAAGGACTAGTAAAAAAGTAATATTCTTAAAACAGAGGCAATACATTATTTTTTTAAAAAAAGCTCATGTCTTCCATGTTAAAAAATGCATGACATTTTTGTAAAAAATGCTCATGACTTCCAGTTATCAGCTGTGCACGTTAGGGGCTTGGAAGTTGCCATTCCATCTTAACAAGTAAAAACCTGAGCAGACAGAAAAGTCTACAACTCTTCTTGGATCCATAAGAGAGGGGAGGACCCAGAGCAAATTACTGCTGCCAAAACTGGAGGGACAGAGGTGAATATAGAGAGACACAGCTTACCAGAGCAGGAAACTGCTGGTGGAAACTGACTCTGGAGTCAGTGCTTGAGGTAATTGATGAAATTACCAGTGCTTGAACTGTAATTGATGAAATCACCAGAAGTTGTGTGTAGCCAACTCTGAGAGACAAAAACTCCAAGGACCCACAATATTGTGAGATGCACCTCTAAGTGTTCCACCAGGTTTCCACAGTAAAGTCAAAGAAATTGGGCTTCCTGAAGGGTAAGGGGAAAAGAAACTACTTTGAAATACACAAGAGCATTCTGTTCTTCTTATCAGGCCTGCCCTCAAGGGAAACTAGTTAATCAGAGATGAACCTATTCAGGTATTATCAGAGCCTAACTAACTTGGGGTAAGGGAAATATCCAACTCTAGCCCCCTCTAGCCATCCTGTATCACCTAAGGGAAGAGGTGGAGTAGATGGGAAGAAAAAAAAAAAAGAAAAAAAAAACTGAGAAAAACTTGTGAAATTCAGAGTCCAAAAGTATAAGCTCACTTAAAAACTCAGACCTACCCATAGGCTGTAGAATGCTTCCCCATCACCCCACACTTCACCACTGTATGACTAAAGGACTACTTATAACAGTTCCTTTTACCCAGTACATCACATCTGGCTCTCAAGAAAAAAATTACAAGGCATACCAAAAGGCAAAAACACAATTTGAAGAGATAGAGCAAGAATCAGAAGTGGACATGGCAGGGATGTTAGGTAGAAAAAATAGATGGTCAATGTCAGCAGAGAGTTGGAAAACCAAAGAAAAGACCAGAAAGAAATATTGGAAATAAAGAACACTAACAGAAGTGAAAAAATGTTTCTGAAGGGCTTATTAGTATATTGGACACAGCTGAAGACAGGAATTCTGAGCTAGAGGATATATCTTTAAAGACAACCTAAAAAGCAAAGAGAACAGACTGAAAAAAAAAAAAAAAAAACACCAGAAAAACCCAGAACAGAATATCCAAGGATTCTAGGACAACTACAAATGGTGTAACATACTCATAATTAGGAATATTAGAAGAAGAATGAGAGAGAGAGGCACAGAAGTAAATGTGTTCTGAGACCAATTTCCAATTCAGGGGTGGGTTTTTTCCACAGCACCAAGCAATTCTCAGACACCAGCTCAGTGTTCTACCATTTAGCTGAGTCCTGACACTATCTACCCAGTGATAGCATTAGATTCCCCAGGTTAACGACTGCCTTCCTCTTCAGATGCCAATTGAAAGTCCAGGTTGTCACCTGTGCTTCTGATCAACTGTCTATAAACCAGAGGTTTCCTTGGGTTTGATTAATTTGCTGGACCAACTCACTGAGCTCAGAGAAACATTTTACTAGATTATCAGTTTATTATAGAAGGGTATCACTCAGGAGTAGCCAGATGGAAGAGATGTATAGATGTCAAAACATTACAGCATCAATTCTAAGTCTGAAATCTAACCTAAGTATCATCAGTTCAGTGATACATATTCCAGCAAATTTAAATCACTTACAACAGATATGAGTGACACTCTGCGTATAAAATATTTGGGGCAAATTACCTCTCCCCTTATGGATCTAAGAAAATAGAAAACAGTTATCATTTCCTAAAATGCAGTGGTGGTCCTTCTTCTTAAAGGGCAGTACATGTTTGCAGACACTAGTTCTCTCAGCCCATTTCCTGCCTGTACAATTTCAAAAGTCTCACATCTTGGACTTTTTTTTTTTTTTTTCCCTTTATTTGTCCCTTTTAGTCCAAGCTGGCAGAGTTTCTGCTAGTATACCATTCAACAAAACCTTTTGGATCTCTATGTATGTCACAGGGATTTGTGTCGTTACACAAGAGAGTCATCCACAGATCTTTCCTGTGTAATCTCGTATCTATTCCTGGCTTCTGCAGAGAAGGTGGATGGGATACACGGATCACATACCTAATCTCTTCAGTACCAGCAAAAGTTTGTCCCACCATCCCTTGATCTTCTTTCCATAGTATGTTTTTCCTAACAGTTAATCTCCAATTTTTAGCATCTTTTGCAATCTGAATAGGTTGAAATTTGACCAAATCATCGAGTCCTGATTGTTTTTCCCTAACCAGCCCTCTATCTCTTTTCTCTCATACTTTAATATAACCAGTAAAAGAGAACCAGGCCACAGTTTCAACACTTTGCTAAGAAATATCCTCATTTAAAATCCAGGTTTATCACTTATAAGTTCTGCTGTCCACACCAATATAGAGCACCAATTTAGCTACATTTTCTGCCATTTTATGCCGAAGAATCCCTTTTCTCTAGTTTCCAAAGTAATGGTCTTCATTTCCTTCTGAGCTCTCACAGTCAGAGCCTTTAACTTTCATATTTCTACCAAGATTTCACTTGTAATTATGTATGTATTCTCAGAGATGATATAGGGTTTCTATACTATAATCCTAATTTCCTTATGAGTTCTCAATAGCATTACCTTGAATATCCATATATCTAATATTCTCTTTAAAATGACTTAGGCTTTTTCTACATATGCCTCAAAATCCTTTCAGTTTCTATGTATTATCCAACCCAAAGCCACTTCCACACATTTTAGGTATTTTTTACAGAAGCAACCCACTTCCTGGTACTAAAATCTATGTTAGCTTTTTTATTTTATTTATTTATTTATTTTTGCGGTACGCGGGCTTCTCACTGTTGTGGCCTCTCCAGTTGCGGGCGCACAGGCTCCGGACGCGCAGGCTCAGCGGCCATAGGCTCACGGGCCCAGCCGCTCCGCGGCCTGTGGGATCTTCCCGGACCGGGGCACTAACCCGCATCTCTTGCATCGGCAGGCAGACTCTCAACCACTGCGCCACCAGGGAAACCCTTATGTTAGCTTTAAATGTGCTGCAACAGAGTACCGGAAACTTGGTAGCTTGAAACAATGAAAATTTATTATCTCATAGTTCTGGATGTCAGATGTCAAAGATCAGTTTCACTGGGAGGTGGCAGGGCCATGGTCCCTCTGGAGACTGTAGAGGAGAAATCTGTTTCTCACCTCTCCCAGCTTTCGGTGGCTGTTGGCACTGAGGGTCTTGTGGTGACATGGCTACAAGTAGCCAACTGATAGAATTATGAGCTAAATAAAATAGTTGCTGCTTTAATTGACTAAGACTTTTGTTGTTATGTTGTCACATAAATTAACCCATTTATTCCATGTTACAGTGTCTTCAAATAGTGGAGCTTCTATTGTTGTTGTTGTTGTTGTTTGTTTGTTTTCTGAATTCCCTTAAGACTTCTGCTGGCAGACTTCACTCCTACTTTGGAAATGTCAGAGTAGCCCCAGGTACCACTGAGGGCTCATTTTTGCTTAGCCACAGAAGGAACAAGTGTATGTGGTGTCCTGGCTGACTTTAATTTTCGACACCATTTTCCTGAATGAGGCACCACACCAGGTTCCATACTTACTGATTTCAATCTTTTTTTTTTTTTTTTTTTTTTTTTTTGCGGTACGTGGGCCTCTCACTGTTGTGGCCTCTCCCGTTGCGGAGCACAGGCTCCGGATGCGCAGGCTCAGCGGCCATGGCTCACGGGCCCGGCTGCTCCGTGGCATGTTGGATCTTCCTGAACCGGGACATGAACCCGTGTCCCCTGCATCGGCAGGTGGACTCTCAACCACTGCACCACCAGGGAAGCCCTGATTTCAATCTTCTTGGTGTGTTAACCATTCCACAAAATAACTCCAAGCCCAGAGAGGAAGAGCTAATTTACTAAGTTTGGGTGGTATGTTATACATAAAATAAATAGATAAATAAATAAATAAATAATGGTTATATCTTTAACATGGTGTAAATAAGTTTGAAATTAGCTAATCTAGCTCAACAGTCATTTACTTGAGAAAGGACCTCAGCACCATCTCCCAATGGTGAAAAATTAACACCAGAAATTATGTGGGATATTTTTTAAAGTGTCTGCATCTTTTTCCAGTGTGTAGAAATAATCAATTTTTCTAATTTTCTATAAGTAAATATTTATATTTCAACTCAATTTACTCTTTTGGAAATAAGAGGGTTTAATTACCACAGAAACTCTTATTTAGAATACTTGTAAATTTAAGAATATATATATATATATATATATATATATATATATATATATATATATACTTATCATTTTACTTTAATTCCATGGCTTTTTAGATACATGAGTCTGATGTTAAAATCTAATCTAGTGTTCATCCTTAAACTTTGAGTATGTTATTGCAGTCTCTAGGATTTTGCTGTTCACAATAAGAACATTGAACAAAAGTATAAGTTGTCTCTATTTTTCATAAAAATGAACTTGTCCTTAAAAAAATTTAAGGTACAGTTTCCTTTGTGAATGTCCAGTGAATTGTCAAAGATGGCTTAAGAATTGGCCATTAATTCAATATGTAGAATAGTCTCTCATATTTGTTCCTCAAGGCTACTAAAATATATAGTTGTAAAAGGAAATTTTCTTTAACTAAAATGTGGGAACTTCTAATGCAGTATGTCATTAAAAGATAGACGTATTTTGGTTGCATTTGGAGGAAAGCAACTGTTTTCTAAATATTATGTTTAGACTCCATTTCCATGTTGAAAAGCTTCCAGGTACTTTTGAAAGAGAGTTTCTTGCTGCTTATGATATAATAGATTAATTCAAAACCTTTTTACCATGAAAAAAATAGCATACTGTAAGGTAGTAGGAAAAATCCTTGAATCTCATTATTCCATTTTTAGTTCAGTAGAACACCTTTTCTAAAAGAAATACATTTTCTTTCCATCTATTTCTAAACATGTTAGTTACTTGCTTTTCATTTATTTTGCCTCTTTCTGAGCAGTCTTCAAACAGCTGAGGAAAGTACCTAATTAAGAGAATATCACTCAAGAGGAAATTAGTGTCTCTATAAAGCCAAAGAAAACTGAGGTGAATTCAGAAATTATTGATTGTAAGTTGAACTGATTAGTACTTCAGTCATTCTTTGATTGATATCCCCACTGAAAATAACATTCTGAGCTACTGAAAAATGTCATTAATATTTGTAACTCTTACAAGTAAACACTTTTTCTTTATAATGTTTTCTATTTTTATGGTCTCTTGTACACATTCATTCTTTTCTCAATAACTTATTTATTGAGATAAAATCCACATACCATAAAGTCATTTTTCTCTTATTACCTTCAAGATATTTTCTCTTTGGTTTTTGACAATTTGTCTATGATATGTCTAGGTCTGCCCTTCTTTTTTAAACAAATTTATTTAGATATGATTGGCATACAAAAAGCTGTACATATTTAATGTATATGACTTGATGTGTTTGGAGATAAGTATACATCTGTGAAACCATCACTACAATCTATACCATAAATGTGTCCAGTAGCCCAGGTTTTCTCTGGTCTTCTTTATTATTATTATATTTTTTTATGATGAGAACACTTAATGTAAGATCTACCCTCATAGAAAATTATTTAAGCATACAATGCAGTGTTGTTAACCATAGGTACTATGCTGTACAGTAGATCTCAAAGTCTATATCTCTTTAAATTCATCCTCCTTTCCATTTGTTAAGCCTCCAAGACATAGATAAAAGCTTTTCACCAAAATTGAAAATTTTCCAATCATATTTCTTCTACTCCCTTTACTCCTCTCCTCTATTTATCTTATTTTTCATGTGTTGATAAACTTCATGGTGCCACAGAGATCACTGAGGGTTTTGGTTTTTTTTCTTATCCTTATTTCTCTTTTTGTCTCTGGCTAAATAATCTCAATTGATCTATCCTTGTTAGGAGATTTTTTCTGCTTTGGCTCAAAAATCTGCACTTGAACCATTTGTGAATTTTTAATTTCAATTATTTTACTTCTAAACTCAGAATTTATATAGTTATTTTAAAATATCTTTTATTGTTTTATTTATATTTTTATTTAGTGAAACAACATTCTCACACTTTCCTTTTATTTTTAAGACATAATTTCCTCTACTGTTAGAACATGTTTATGATAGTGGTTTAAAATTCTTTGTCTCATAATTCCATGTCAGGACTTCCTCAAAGATAGTTCTTATTGACTGTTTATTCCTGTGTGTTAAAATTTTTTGTTTGTCTTATAATTTTTTGTTGAAAACTGGGCATCTTCAACAGTATAATATGGTAACTCTGGGACTCAGCCCATGGCCCCAGCGATTATTGTTGCTGCTGTTTATTGTTTCTTGTTATTTGTTCAGTGACTTTCTTGGACTAATTCTATAAAAAGTATGTATCCTTTATTGTGTTCAGCCATTGAAGTCTTTCCTAGATCTAGGTTAATAGCAACCTAATGATTGGATACATTCTCTTCAAAGTGGAACCAATAAGTGCCTCATTCTTTGCCAAGGAATGTGTGTGTGTGTGTGTGTGTGTGTGTGTGTGTGTGTGTGTGTGTTGGGACACACAACACTCCAACAGGCATTTTACAACTTATCTAACCCTTTAATTTCTTCTTGTACAGAGGCTCAGATTCAGCTAGAGGTAAAAGAGCAGGGTCTTCTCAGGTATTTCCTGGGCATTTGCAAGGCAATGCACATGTGCATAAATTTCCAGAGTCCTAGGAATATATTAGAGCTTTTTAAAGCCCTCTATTTTCTTCTGATTCTGCAGTTTTGCCTTTTATATTTTCTGATCAGGATCTTGTTATTCCCAACTTATAATGCCACCATAAGAAGTGGCAATGTTGAACAATTGCTGCTAATTTTTTGTTTGTTTGTTTTGACAAATGCCCTGTGGATAACATAATTCATATAGATTTTTTCAAGGTGTACAACCTGATAATGTAATCTACATATGTATTGTGAAATTATTACTACAATAATTAATTAACATACCCACCACTTCACATAGTTACCATTTTTTATGTGTTGTGAGAATATTTGAGATATACTCTCCTAGCAAATTTCAAGTATACATTACAATATTAATGCTGTGCTATACATTAGATCCCCAGAATTTATTCATCTTATAACTGAAATGTGTACCTTTTGACCAATATGTTCCCATTTTTTTCTAACCACCATCCCCTGGCAAATACCATTCAACTCTCTGCTTCTGTGAGGTTTTCAGATTTCACAAATAAGTGAAATCACAGTATTTGTCTTTGTTCATATGGCTTATTTCACTTAATGTGATGTTGTCTAGGTTTATACATGTTGCAACAAATGGCAGGATTTCCTTCTTTTTCGTGGCTGAATAGTATATTGCATATATATATATATATATATATATATATATATATATATATATATGCCATGTATATATATGCCATATTTTCTTTATCCATTTATCTATCAGTGGACACAGGCTATTTCCATATCTTGGCCATTGTTAATAATGCTACAATAAACAGGGGAATGTAAATCTCTTTTTGAGATCCTGTTTTTTTTGTTTTATTTCCATTGTATATATACCTAAAAGTATATATACTTTTTCTCTACCATGATGCCCAAAGTTTTTAATCTTTTTTCTTTTGGATAATAGCCATACTAACAGATGTGAAGTGTTATCTCATTACACTTTTGACGTGCATTTCACTTATGATTAGTGATGCTGAGTATTTTTTCATGTACCTGTTGACCATTTGTATGTCTTCTTTGGGAAAATATCTATTTGGATACTCTGTCCATTTTTAAGCAAGTTATTTAATTACTTAATTAATTTATTTATTGCTGTTTAGTGGTATGAGTTCCTTATATATTTTGAATATTAACTCTTTAACAGATAGATGTTTACAGATTTTCTCCTATTCTGTAGGTTGCCTTTCTTTTTTTTTTTTTTTGCGGTACATGGGCCTCTCACTGTTGTGGCCTCTCCCATTGCGGAGCACAGGCTCCGCGGCCATGGCTCATGGGCCCAGCCGCTCTGCAGCATGTGGGATCCTCCCGGACTGGGGCACGAACCTGAGTCCCCTGCATGGCAGGCAGACTCTCAACCACTGCGCCACCAGGGAAGCCTTGTAGTTTGCCTTTCACTCTGTTTTTTTCTTTGCTGTGTAGAAGCTTTTAAGTTTGATGTAGTCCTACTTATCTATTTTAGTTTTTCTTTCCTCTGCTTTTCAGGTCAATCTAAAAAATCATTGTCAAGTTCAATGTCAAGGATATTTTCCCCTATGTTTTCTTCTTAGAGTTTCATATTTGGGACTTACATTTAATGATTTAATCTATTTTGAGTTAATTTTTGTATGGTATAAGAGTTCAATTTAATTATTTTTCATGTAGAAAAACTGTTTTCCCAATGCCATTCATTAAAGAGCTCATTCCTTCCTTCTTGTGTATTCTTAGTGCTCTCATCAAAGATTAGTAGCCCATATAGGCATGCATTTATTTCTGGGCTTACTGTTCTCTTTCATTGGTTTATGTTGTTTTTTATACTAGTACTATTGCCTCAGTCTGTTTGGGTTACTGTAACAAAGCACCACAGACTGGATGGCTTACAAATATACAGAAATTTATTTCTCAGTCTGGTGGCTGGAAGTCCAAAATCATAGTGCCAGCTTGGTTGGGTGAAGGCCGTTTTTCAGGTTACAGACATTTTGTAACCTCATGTGGAGGAAGGAAGTATGAAACTCTGTTGTGTTTCTTTTATAAGAACACTAACCCTATGCATAAGGGTTTTATCTCCATGATCTGAGCACCTCCTAAAGACTCTACCTCTTGACACTATCACATTAAAGATTAGGTTTAGGTTTTCAACATATGTATTTTTGGGAGAGGTACAAATATTTAGTGAATAGCAACCATGCTGTTTTAATTACTATAACTTTGTAATATAGTTTTCAATAAAAAAATATGGTGCTTCTACATCTGTTCTTCTTTATCAAAATGGCTTTGATCACTTGATTCTTCTGTGATTCTATAAATATTTTGGGATTTTCTCTATTTCTCTAAAAATTTCCATTGAAATTTTGATAGTGGATGCATTGAATCTGTGGACTGTTTTGATTAGTATGGATATTTCAATAATTTTAATCCTTCCAATCCATGGGTGTGGGATAGCTTTCCCTTTATTTGTATTTTCTTCAAATTCTTTCATCAAAATTTTATAGTTTTAAAGTGTACAGATTTCACCTCCTTGGATAAATTTATTCTTAAGTTTTATGTTAATTTTGATGCTATTGTAAATGGGATTTTTTTTCTTTTTTAGAAAGTTTATCATTGGTGTATAGAAACACAACTGATTTTTGTATATTGCTTTTGTATCCTGCAACTTCACTGAATTAATTGATAAGTTATAACAATTTTTTGGTAGAGTCTTTAGAGTTTTCTACATATATTATCATGTCATCTGTAAATAGAGACAATTATACATCTTCTTTTCCAACTTGGATACCTTTTATTTCTTTTTCTTGCCTAATTGCTCTATCTAGGGCTTCCAATACTATAAGTAAATAGAAATGGCAAGAGTGGGCACCCTTGTTTCTGATATTAGAAGAAAAACATTCACCTTTCACCTAATTACAGTGTTACATGTAGGTTTGTCACACAAACCTACATTAATGTAGATTTTTATTATGTTAAGGTATGTTCCATCTATACCTAATTTGTTGAGAGTTTTTAATCATAAAAGGATGTTGAACTTTGTCAAAGACTAGTTGTCCTTAGTCAGTTAACTTTTCAGTTCTGCCAATTTGATTGTGATGGTGGTTGCCAGATATTTTTTTTTATAAAGAAAAATATTTTCAGAGTTACTTTTGCTGCCATTCCTGAAGACTTCCCTTCCCATTTATTCTTCTTTTAGTATATGTTGATAGAGTACTTAATATATTTTTCCTGTATACAAATACTAGAGGGGGAAGGGTAAGCTGTGATAAAGTGAGAGAGTAGCATGGACATATGTACACTACCAAACGTAAAATATTTAGCTACTGGGAAGCAGCCACATAGCACAGGGAGATCAGCTCAGTGCTTTGTGAACACCTGGATGGGTGGGATGGGGAGGGTGGGAAGGAGGGAGACGCAAGAGGGAGGAGATATGGGAACATATGTATATGTATAATTGATTCACTTTGTTATAAAGCAGAAACTAACACCATTGTAAAGCAATTATACTCCAATAAAGATGTTAAAAAAAAAATACTATAATGTACTAGGTAGCTCTTCTTCGGCCATGGTGATAATTGAAATTTACGAAGATAAACACTTGTATAAAAATCACCTTCCAATTGCATCATCATGTCATATTTCTCATTAGTTCACTCTTGATCATCCTTTGAGTGAAATATCATATTTGTATTTAAATTAACAAATATTTTAAGGAAGAACTTAAAACTGAATGACCAAAAGTATCAACTGTAGTATAAAAGTAAAGTCTTTGAGAATGTAAAAGTTTTATTTGGACTTGTTAAAAAGATCCATGGGATGTACCTCAAAAATTACACTTTCAACAAAATGGGGAGGAGGAGAAAAAAGCAAAATCAAGATTACAAATGACTGAGAAGTTAATAAGGCCTTGTTATTTGTTATTGTTTCGCCTATAGTGGGTCTTTCTCATGCTGATTTATCAGCCAGAAGAGATGATAGAATATTTTAATTGAACCCCATTTACAGAAACAAAATATAGTGTCATGACTACTTAATTATGCATACATTAAGAACTTTCTTATAAAGTGGAACATATTGAACATATGTTAACTTTATAAACATTGTCATATTTCACAGGGAACATACAAGTGTATTTAATAGTTCAGTCTCTCATGACCACAAGTCTGATCATTAGCCATATTAGCCTACAACCGATGACAATCATTAGTCCTGATGATCTGGGGTGCAACATGGTTGTCAGGAGGAATTCTTTGGCATCAATCAAACTTCTCTTGTGATTTCAATTAACACTAAATGGCATGATGTCATCAAAGACACTGAATAAAAGGCCAATTGCTAGCAATTATACATGTAAACCTTACTCTATTTTATTGTATATTTTTAATGAGACTTCTTTCAAATCAAACCTAAATTGCAGGCATATTAATCAAATCACATAAATTTTCTAAGGATTATATTTTTTTACTTTTCTTAATTAATCATTTTTTTGTCTACACTGTGTGGCTTGTGGCATCTTAGATCTTAGTTCCCTGACCAGGGATTGAACCCAAGCCCTTGGCAGTTAAAGTGAGGGCAGAGTCCTAACCACTGGACTGCCAGGGAATCCCCAATTTATGTTTATTTTAAATTACATTTGATAAAACTGATGTAATGACTTTTTTTTTTTTTTGAGGTACGTGGGCCTCTCACTGCTGTGGCCTCTCCCGTTGTGGAGCACAGGCTCTGGACGTTCAGGCTCAGTGGCCATGGCTCACGGGCCCAGCCGCTCCGCGGCATGTGGGATCCTCCCGGACCAGGGCACGAACCCGTGTCCCCTGCATTGGCAGGCGGACTCTCAACCACTGTGCCACCAGGGAAGCCCATTGTGATGACTTTTGAGTGAAAAAGGGACATGATAATATGGTTAACTGTAGAGAACCATAATTATTAAATATTAATAAGAAATATAAAATTTATAATATATAGTTATGCATATACATGAAAACTATTAATTCTTAATATTATTTTATTCCTTTGAAAAGGAGTTTTTTATTTCAGTGCATAGGTCTTTAGTAGCATGTTTCACAAGTTGACAACCAAGTTAGAGGTCAAAGGTATGTCTGCTGAAGAGTCACTTAACATACCAGCCTCTATGTACACAAATGTGAAAACTTTAAAACACATGCAGCATACTGTACTTTTATTCCTAAAAGAGTAATTTGAGGCATCTCTAGTTATGCAAAAGCAGGGTGAGAAGACAGCTGGAACTTTCAGTGAACGCATTGATAATGCCACCTCCAAAGACCCAGGCAACGCCAATCTCATAGCTTGGAATATAGGTTATCAATATGCTTACAACTCTCAGACATCTGCCTCCTTCCTCTCTAGAAATTAAAGACTTGTTAGTGATGTTAGTATGTCATCAATCAAGGTGAATCAGGAGGGAAACAGTCTAGGTTAATGACTTAAGCTAAATATAAAGCCAGAGCCTTTCCAGCAGAGGACTTGTTTCAGTACACATAGGGTTTATACAAGGAAGTTCTCTGGCAACAGCACACCTAAAGTAGTCATGTAATTTTCACTAAGTTCATTGTAAATTAAAATTCTAAGCCCTGGGGGAGCAGCATGAATGGGATGTTACACCAATAACCGACGGTTCAGATTTTAGTCCTCTTGTCAGTTGGTATAGGGAAAGGTATTAACTCCCGGTTTGATTTCAAAAGCCTGCATTTAGGGACAATCCTTTGTACTGGAATGAGAAATTGAACCTCTTGTCAAATGGACAAATAAAGAGTAAATAAAATAACAAATGATTTTGAATTCTCAAACCAAGAAGAAGTTCATATCAGTTTTACATGTTATGGAGCTCAATAAACCATGTTAGCATTATTTTCTTCAGAATACCTAATACTATGGAACTTGCTATTGAAAAGTCACTTTAGTAAGATAGCAAGACAAAAAACTTGTTCAGATGCTCAGGATTACCATTTAACTTAATTATATGAAGTCTCAACATTATTTCCCTCTTTTCTCACTGTTAGAACACCAACAAGCCAAAGTTCAGTTGCTTTTCCTTGTAAAGCACATATAAGTAATTGACGCTGGATTTTTAAATACATCTTACCATTTTTCTCCTCTATTTTCCTATGCTACTACAAAGGACTGTGTCAAATACAAAATTGATTTCTAAATAATCTTACCAAAAAAAATAAAAATGATTCTATCAAAACATTGAAGTTTCTACTAAAAAAAAAAGTCTGCCTTTCTGCTGTAATTTGACAAGTCAAAGTATTCCTAGTCTGTGAGAAAGATTGCAGCATCAGTAAATGAATTTAAAAAAAAAATTAAATGAATTAGCAAATAAATGAATGAATGAATAAAATATTTTCAATGCCATATAATCCTGTTGCTCAAGCTTTACCAGAGTGAGAGTCTGAGTGATAAACTCCCCTTCTTTGCTTCCGTGAAATACACTTAAGTGTATTGAATCAGTGATAATGAGATTGAGACATTTGAAGATGTCCCCAGGAGAGTAATGCTTTGGTTCCTGAATGTTTAACTTTTGAATGACATCTAACCAGCTTATGGATGTTTGCTGAAAAGATGATAAAATAAATAGTACAAGAATCCTAAGAAAACATGGGGTAGATTTAAAATAAGCAGCTTTTCTGAACTCAAATCCATGAGCACTCTAAAGGGAAGGATCCTCTCAAGTATTTTAAGGGTTTTTTTTTTCTTTATTTCTTGATGCTTATGATGTCACAATGATAATAGGAAATAAATTGTTCATTCGAAAATAATTTCCTTATAGTTCAAGTACTGTACTAGTCATTTGGATGGAGATATGAACATGGCATGCAAGATTTTCACAAAAAGCTCATACTTTAGATGAGGAAAAAAATGTAGAGGTACAATTCCAACAGAATCAGATAAAAGCATTGCTAAATTTTTACCCTTAGTTCTTAGGGAGCTGAT
This sequence comes from Platanista minor, assembly GCA_004363435.1. Lineage (NCBI taxonomy): Eukaryota > Metazoa > Chordata > Mammalia > Artiodactyla > Platanistidae > Platanista > Platanista minor. The sequence goes on along the minus strand of RJWK010001648.1, from coordinate 46,502 downwards.
CTGAAGGAAGCCTGAGTCTGCGATAGAAACGTTGCAAACAACAACTTGAGTCTCAACTTCCCACTAGACTCATTCAAATACTACAGAATTAACTGTCTCTACTGTGCTCAGATAGGTGTGTGTTGTAAGACTTAAAGGATCACACATACAGAAATGTAAGGACAGATGATATCAGTTGGAGTAGAAAAGTGATTCCTCAGCTTTACTTGACTTCAAATAAGCCATTTCGTTGCTTTGCACTTAAGAAGTAAAATATGTATTTTTTTGCTACTATTTCAATGATAAGCCAATTCATGTATGATACAGTAAGAAAAACAAACAGATAAGGGAGGAGAAAAAGGAGGGGAAAAAAGGAAGAGATGAAAATAAAAGAGCAAAGATGTGTAACAAAACAGAGAAATAAATGTGGATGGTAGTGAGATCGTGAAGTTAGTAACTATCTTCTTCATGTTATAAACCACTTACCTTTTAAGTCACTTCCACAATATACAGATGTACAAACTAGCCATGGGTTTACCTCATGGGTAACAAAGTAACATCCATTCTGTACAATGGTTAGCATTTCCTCCAAATTGCCTTTATTTACAGCTGTGTAAAAAGGCCCTGCTTACATAAGAATGTCTTGTTGGTAGCAAGAGGGCTGTGCAACAGAAATCTAAACTAAAATAGGTAGTTTGCTTCACATTTGAATAAAAATGTATCTATTTACTAAGCGCGAGATTCTTGTGACAAGAGCTCAAATGAGTAAAGATAAATAACATACTCAAAATAATATTTATTTTATCTAACTTTTGTTGTTGTTGTTGTTGCTGTACGTGGGCCTCTCACTGTTGTGGCCTTCTCCCATTGCGGAGCACAGGCTCCGGATGCGCAGGCTCAGCGGCCATGGCTCACGGGCCCAGCCGCTCCGCAGCATGTGGGATCCTCGCAGACCGGGGCACAAACCCATGTCCCCTGCATTGGCAGGCGGACTCTCAACCACTGCACCACCAGGGAAGCCCTATTTTATCTAACTTTTAAAGGAAATACATTTTTTACAAAGGATTAGATACATTACCAAAAATAATAGTTGCATTTATTTAGTTCTACAAAATTAAAAATAAAAATCTATCTGTAGTAATTATAACTAATGCCCTTGAAAAACTAAACTGAAATCTATGTAAAACATACATAACCAAAATGGAATTTTATTTTTAATCAAAAGTAAAATATGACAAAAATTGCTTTCTTCTTATTTAAATACTATATACATATTATATGGTTGTATTTTCTGATAACATCACAACACATGTCTAAGTATAGCTGAAGACTCAAATTGGTTGCTACCTTTTAGCATTAGTTTGAGCCTCTAGGTTAATACAATGATAATCTGAATACATGTTTCTCTTGAAGCAACTATTTGTTGAGGATTATATAAGAAAGTAAAGTTAGAATAAACGTATTAAAAGCACAAGGAGAGGGAAATTGTTATATCTGTTATATATAGTCCCTTAGTTAAGAAAGAAAAACAAAGTAACATGTTTTTGCCCAGTAAATGCTCATTCCAATCCAATGAAATAAAATTATCCAACAATAACTTGAAAATATTTCAGGAAATATATATGCTTTACTATTTTCTTTCCTCCACTATCTCGTTTAACAAAGAGATATTTTACAAGTTACTTTGGCTTAAGAAAAACTCTTAGTAGTTTAAAAGTGCCAGAAGAAAAGACAGTAATTACTTGAACTCTGTTTCATAAGTAAGGTATTCAACAGAGATAATCTAGGCTATAAGATAAAATATGAAATATAGGCTAGACAAAAATGCACAGAAACCATAATTTATAAAACAAACACTATGATTCTCAAGAAATCAATTTTGTATAATTATGGAGTATGATACTATGCCAGAGTAAACCGTTTTAGCAGCATGTTGTTCAGAACCCAAATAAGACTACACACAAACACCTGTTTTAACATAAATTAACAGAAATTTCATTCCAGTTCAAACATTTCAAGGATTTCTGACAGATCTAGAAACTTGCCTGGTTTACAAAAATATGAAAATATGATCAATTCCTTCTCTATGCATACTCTTCTCTAAACTTTCTCCAACTAATACGTAGGGATAACACCATCAGATGTTGACCTTCCTTGCTTATTATTAAAACAAAAACAAAAACAAAAACAAAAAACTGAGCTTTGTATAATCAATGGGTTTTCCAGAGGGTCTCTGTAGGGGATCAAATAATTTCATGAACATATGAAACACAAGGATTGTCTTGTTTATGGTTTCCTTTGCTGTGCAACAGCTTTTAAGTTTAATTAAGTCCCACTTTTTAATTTTTGTTTTTATTTCCATTACTTTAGGATGTGGGTCATAAAACATCTTGCTGTGGTTTATGTCAAAGAGTGTTTTTCCTATGTTTTCCTCTAAGAGTTTTATAGTGTCTGGTCTTACATTTAGGTCTTTAATCCATCTGGAATTTATTTTTGTGTATGGTGCTAGATAGTGTTCTAATTTCATTCCTTTACATGTAGCTGTCCAGTTTTCCTAGCGCCACTTATTGAAGAGGCTGTCTTTTCTCCATTGTATGCTCTTGCCTCATTTGCCATAAATTAGGTGCCCATATGTGTGTGGGGTTATCTCTGGGCATTCTATCCTGTACCATTGATCTATAATTCTGTTTTTGGACCAGTACCAAACTGTCTTGATTACTGTAGCTTTGTGGTATAGCTTGAATTCAGGGAGTCTGATTCCTCCAACTCTGTTTCTCTTTCTAAAGATTGCTCTGGCTACTCGGAGTCTTATTAAGCTCCAATATATACAAACAACTCGTAGAGCTCAATGTCAAAAAAAACAAACAATCCAGTTAAAAAATGGGCAGACGACCTAAACAGACATTTCACCAAGGAAGATATACAGATGGCCAAGAGGCACATGAAAAGATGCCCAACATCACTAATTATTAGAGAAATGCAAATCAAAACTACAATGAGGTATCACCTCATGCCGGTCAGAATGACCATCATCAAAAAAGCTAGAAACAATAAATTCTGGAAAGGATGTGGTGAAAAGTGAACCCTCCTGCACTGTTGATGGGAATGTAAATTGATACATCCACTATGGAAAACATTATGGAGGTTCCTTAAAAAACTAAAAATAGAACTACCATATGACCCTGCAATCCCACTCCTGGTCATATACCCTGAGAAAACCATAATTCAAAAAGAGACATGTACACAATGTTCATTGCAGCACTATTTACAATAGTCAGGACATGGAACCAACCTAAATGTCCATCGACAGATGAATGGATAAGATGTGGCTCATATATACAGTGGAATATTACTCAGCCATAAAAAGAAATGAAATTGAGTTATTTGTAGTGGGGTGGATGGACCTAGAGTAAGTTAGAAAGAGAAAAACAAATACTGTATACTAACGCATATATATGGAATCTAAAAAAAAAAAAATGGTACTGATGAAACTAGTTGCAGGGCAGGAATAAAGAGGTAGACATAGAGAATGGACTGGAGGACACGAGATGGGATGGCAAAGCTGGGGCAAAGTGAGAGTAACATTGACATATACACACTACGGAATATAAAATAGTTGGCAGTAGCAAAACACAGGGAGATCGGCTTGGTGCTTTGTGATGACCTAGAGGGGTGGGATAGGGAGGATGGGAGAGAGGCTCGAGAGGGAAGGGATATGAGGACATGTGTATTCATATGGCTGATTCGCTTTGTTGTGCAACAGAAACCAACACAGTATTGTGAAGCAATTATACTCCAATAAAGATCTATTAAAAAATAAATAAATAAATATAAAAACACAAGGATTAAAAAACACTTTTTATATCATTAATAATGATTTCTATTTCATTAGTAATAGATACTTCATGCTAATAATAATTTTGTTAGAGTAGTATATACATTATGAAATATTAATTTAACATTTTTTCTTCTTGCTTTCTGTCAACATTCAATACAATTTGCTCAAACCAATAGTGATATTTAAATTTTGATATGCATTCTTTTAAATCTTTTTCTGTTTTAATAATGACTGTTTTGTTAAAAAAATAAGCAACTTAAAACATGCCCAGAACAACTTTAAGCACACAAAAGAAAGCTGAAAATCACATTTTAACCATTAAGTAAAGAGCATCCCAGATGATTTGCAATGCTTTTAGAAAACAGAAAGAAAGAGAAAGAAAAGGTGTGAAAGCAAGAAAGAGAAAGAAAAAAGAATAAAGGAAAACAAAGTATTTTATTTAAAACAGGGTTCATACTATGAATTATACTTTTAATATAACTTTATTTTGGTTGAATTTAAAAGCAAAAAGGAAAGCAAATTAAATGTTTAAAATGGTATTTGTATAAATATTTGTCCTTCTTAAGGTATTCTTATTCCCTAAGATATCTCAAACTTTAGGAAAACGTAAAAACTATTGAGAGTTTGGGGGGTTAAATTATTTCAACTTGAAATAGCACACCCCATAACATCTTGGACATTTTTTTATACCCCAAGCCTTCATTACTGATGTACATAATGTGTGCATTTTCACTTAAAGTTTCATAACAACAGACGCTAAGTCTATATTTATTTGGTTTGGATTCTCACAATTCCTGTCTTCATCTGTTACTTGACTGGCTTAATTGTCAAAAAGATGTGTTTATTTGTCCCTCTGCTTGTTTCTTTCCTTTTCCAAGAAAGGCCTACTCATGGTTTTAGTTTATTTTATTTTTTATTTTGATATAGAAAGTGACAGTCTCCTATTTTCATGCTTGAATGATAACTTACCTGGATGTATAGATCTTGAGTAACACTTTCCCTTTTTATTTCATTCAAAACTCTGTAGCTATTGTGCTATTATCTTCTGCCACTGAACATTTCCTTGGGTAAGTTTAAGACTACCCTGAATTTCCTCCTTGTATATACCTTCATCTCTTCCTTGTAGGCCAGGCAATACTTAGTTCTGCAATTTCAGTGACATCAGCCACTATTTCTGGGGACAAATTCTTCTGCAACTATTGTTTCTGGAACACTGTGTATTCTATTGTTCTGCTGATATATTTAAAACTTTATTTCTGGGAAAATTTCATCCATTTCGGATGAATGATTTTTGTTAATTTTATTGGATTTTCTACTTTGCAGATGACAGTAATTCTCTGTTGGAACATCTATTGTGATTGATCTAATTGCTTTGATCTTGGACTTTTTCCTCTCCATTCACACAGTTTTAATAGGTCTTTTCTCAGCTGTGTCAGTGATTCCATTTTCAACCACATCTGCTCTGTTTTGTGCTATTTAGAATACGTTTATTATTTCTGTGTTGTTGTAATTTTCTCTTTCAATTTATTTCCATAGCTCTCTGGTCCCCATTTTCATCTTACTGTGTTGTAGTACCATCAGGTTTCTACACTTCTGTTTCATAAATGAATGTTTGTATTAAGTACTTACAAGTCAGTTGCAGAATATTTTTTTCTATTCATTTGGTGATTTATTCTTGGCGAAGATAGTCACTTGTCGTTTGCAAATTATGTTCTTTAATTTATTCTTATCTTAATGTTTTTGTCGTTGTTAAACCTTTCTTTTTATCTTGCTAACATGATATTTTTCAGAGAATTTAGCATAATTCTTCTTCCTCCCTACTCCTCATCTAAATCCTATTTCCTCTCCCCCCACCTCGAAAATAATGCTTGTTGAGTGAGAGGGGACACCTCAGCTTTCGGTAGCCATTCTTAACAGAACTGGTTCCTAATGTAGCATTATAATATTTCAAGTCCTTTAAAATAATATTTTGAAACATTAATGCCCTAGGAATCACATGGGGATCTTGCTAAAGTATAGAATTATTCCCATGAGTCAACGTTTGTTACAAGCTCCTGGGTACCCCAGTGTTCCTGGTCTGACAGTCAAACTTTGAAGAGCAAGAATCTAAAAGGATTCACCATACAAAACAATGGTAAAATCTAAATTCATGAGTGGGATATCCTAATAATTCAATGAATTGATAATATATATGTAACATATTCATTGAATTAAATGAATTGTTTCCATAATTCACTTAAAATTCCTGGAGTTCATGCTTTTATTGGAAAATTTCAACCCCGTATGGGCCTCTCAGTCAGTACAAATCTCATCCATAGCCATTTTCATTCTCTGCTAGCCAGAGATGGAAAAGATAAAAATATCCTCTGAGTCAGCTTCTCAACAATTTGCTGTCATTTGTGAGGATTCTCAAGATTAAGACATCACTCCAATATCTTATTTTGGGTGGAGAGTTGGGGAAGGACAAGATTAAGCTTCCCTTAATTCCATTTCTGATTTTGATTTCCATCTTGTGAGTTTAAAATATGAGATTGTGACATTCTCTTTGATTGCTGTTTTTTTAAATCTTAAATTCATTTATTTTGTCAGTTAGTTAATTTTAAGAAGTACTAGAGGACCAAATTTTAGTGAATAAACTCCATTCTAAATCTCCTAATGAAAATCAAAATCATTTTTTCATGTCTTTTCAATGCATTTAATTTGTTTATATACACCTACGTAGTTGGACATATAAAAGATGTCATACAATGCATATAATTTTGTATTTTTTATTTCAAATATGTATTCATGATCTTTCTAGAATAGTATATATAAATACACTTCATTCTTTTTAATGGCTAAGTATTTTTCCATTTTATGAAGTTACTTCTATTCCCTTGATAGTCATTTAAGTCATTCTGATTTTCAATCAATGCAAAATTAATAATTTTACATTATACAATGATGTTCTAATTTATATTTTTATCATAGATAATTGAATATCCATTTGTCATATCTTTGTCAGAATTATATGTCATTTATCTTTTGATGAAGCAGTGGATGAATAAATAATATAGTTTGTTTTAGTTTACTTTTTATTAATTTGTAATAAGATTTGAAATAGTTTCATATGTTCGTTTTCCATTTGCATTTTCATTATAGGAACTACGTGCTCATAATATTTTATTTGTATTGGTTGTTTTCCTTTCACCTCTTTATTTTTAGGAGATATTTTAAATTTTAATATTAAACATTTACCTATTATATACACACTGAATATGTTTTGTCAAATACATTTAATGGTATACCAAGATTCAATGTAATCAAATCAAAAACTCAATCTTAAGAAACAACTAAAAATATAATTTTTGAAAACATATTACTTCTTTCTCACAAAATTCTCTACATAAGATCACATAATGAGCATTTTACCTGACTATGTCTCTCAATATAGGCTGTTGTGATTTGAGCACCATCAACTACTGTAATAATGTAGGGTGATAGGGGCATTGTTTCATAGTAGAATTCACATAGATGAGTGTACAATTCTAGCTTTTCCTTTTATAAAGTATATAGATTTGGATACTTTACTTAAGCTTACAAGGTGCAGTGTAGCATTGCATCTATGAAGTGGCCCTCTTTCGTGTTCCACAGTGTACTAGTCAGCTTGGGCTGCCATAACAAAATATTAAAGTTGACTGACTTAAATAACAAACATCTACTTTCTCATAGTTCTGGAGGCTAGAAGTACGTAATCAAAGTGTACTTATTCTGTTTCTGATGAGCGCTCTTTTCCTTCCTTCTTGACCTTCTTGCTATGACCCACATGGCTTTTCCTCTGTATTACATGTGGAAAGAGAGAGAAAGCTCACTGGTTTCTCTTCTTATCAGAACACTGATCCTACTGTTTCAAAGTCCCACATTTACATTTGTGTCCTCATTTAACCTTAATTACTTTGAGGTCCCATCTCCAAATACAGCCACACTGGTTTTTAGGGTTTCAATATATGTATTTGGGGAACACATATATTCAGTCTATAATACAGAGTCTCAGCAAATGTTGAAATGCAATCATATTCTTTCTAGTTCTCTGAAAAATGTCATGGTTATTTTGATAAGGGTCGCATTAAATCTGTAGATTGATTTGGGTAGTATGAACATTTGCAGCAATGTGATGGACCTAGAGAGTATTATGCTTGCTGAAATGTCAGAAAGAGAAAGACAAGTACTGTATGATATCACCTGTATGTGGAATCTAAAAAATAATACAAATGAAGGTATATAGCAAAACAGAAACAGACTCACAAATATAGAAAACAAACTAGGAGTTACCAGAGGAGAGAGGGAATGGGGAAAGGGCACCTTAGGTGTATGGGATTAAGAGATACAAACTATTATGTATAAAATAGATAAGCAAAAAAGATATATTGTAAAACACAGGGAATTATAACAATTATCTTATAATAACTTTTAATGAAGTATAAACTGTAAAAATAGTGAATCACTATGCTGTACACTTGAAACTAATGTAACATTGCAAATCAAGTATACTTGAATAAAAGTGCAATCATAATATTTTAAGTATAAATTAGTGTTAGATGATACATACAAGAAATTATCTCTGTTGCAGGATCCAAGTAACATCAATGAAAATGATAGACATAGATGTAGAACTGCAGATAGAGAATTATTAATATTACAGCCTTTCAGAAAAAAAGAAATTAAATATGGACTATTACTTGAACCTTCAGCAAAGTTTGTAACAAAAGGTACAAAGAAAATTAGTTTGATTTTCGTGTATGTGTTCATTTTATATATTGATTTTTGGCACTGAATTAAAAGCACTTCATCCCAAATTGAAAACATTATTTGTTAAAAATACTTTTTAAGCAGATGTGTTGAAATTTGCATAGCATCCCTGAAGTTAAGCATGCTTTGCTGTATACAACTGAACGCTGAACAATGGCAATAGAGTCAGGGCAAGAGAAAACTAGAGTTTCCTTTTTCTTTTGTTTTCTTTTCATGAATAAAAGTCATTCATAAGACTGCTCTTCAGGCTAGATTTTAAAATATCAAGAAGATCAATCACACATAAACTGAAACAAAATGTTAAGAGCAGACTACACAGGAGAAAAATTTTCTTTTATTACTACCTTATTTATCTACTCTACAATCCCTACTCCTTGTAAAGGAGAGGATGAAATGAGAAAAGCTATCTGTTTTACTGAGGATATAAGGAAAATGTATACAGAAATGTCAAAGGGCATATTCTAAAGCAGGTCGTCACACTCACATTAGATTTGGTTTCCAATTTAAATAAATGGAATGAAATCATTCATCCATGTGAAAGTATTCATTCTACATTAATAATACATTATTTTAAAAGATCATTTCTGAGAAAGCATCAATTTATATTATTATTCAGTGTGTTTTCCATTAGAAAAAAAAAAATAGTAACATGACCTTGAAGTTAGTTTTCACCAGGAAACCTAGAGGCCTCAGTAGATATTCCACCTAAAATAATAGATCAAAACCCCCTGAAAATTACTTGATAGGTAGTAACTTTTCTGGTCAGTTACTTGTGGTGTTTCAGCTTTAAATTTATCCTTTACAATCTGCTCTGAGATCCTGGGACTACAACTCTACAAATAATATTTCTGTCTGTACACCCATACCAGTAACAGTAATAGGCCCTGAGGAGAAAGGCGAAGAAAGGGAGAAGAACCTGCCTCCTGTTTGTTTGTTTTTTTAATTTATTTTCCCTTTTGCTTTGCTCCTTCTAAGTCTGTATTGCTCCAGAAGAGAGTTGGGTCCAATCTCCAGCTTCCTCTGCCAGTCCCAGAATCAGCCTCATCACCCTTCATTGTGGGCACAGACGACAGCCAGGGGGGATCTCCTCCTCAGAGATCTGAGCATCAACCCCTCACGTAGGACCCCTGGCTTCTGCTAAACCACCTGTTTCCCCATCTCTCTTTTCATTACTTATTGTCTCTGGTTTAGCCCAGTTCTCCTGTTTGCTCTCTAAGTTCTTCAGTTCCTATAAAGCCATTTTGCTCCATGAAACCCCCTCTGTAAAATTCCTAGTGTGATTTCTCTTTTGACTAAACCATGGCTGACCCAGTACCTTCAAAATAAAAGCTGAACTGATTCAGCAGCACAATTTCCAAGACACACATAGACCAAGTTAGCTCTTTAGATTTCTTCACTAATCTTGAGTCTCTGTTGATCTCAAGTAGTTGATCCTCCCTTAGCAATCAGCCTGAGGTAAAGGTGAGATTAAGCACTATATTATATGTGGGAATCAAGGCAAACCTCCTCTAAAATGGAAATTTATCAATGATTTATTAACCTTACTATCACAATGTGAACTGAACATGTGACTTTATTTTTCATTTAGAAATAACACAGAAAGCTTCAAATGCAATGCACTATAAAACCTTTATCTAACATTCAGAATTGACAATTTTTAATACAGAAAGCTGTCCACTGTCATTTGTTGGGAAACGATTCTCTGTGGTGTTTCTACTACTCTGTGTTGTCTTTTCAAGAATGTTTTACTAATGCTCAAGTGTCTGCTTCACTCTTGATTCTGTTTATATTTAGAATGGCCTAATAAGCAGGCAGAGAGATGTACTGAAAGGAACAGTTTACTTAGAATTTAAACCATTAGCATATAGTCTCGGCTTTGCATTCGTATGAGAAAAACTACCCAGTTTTCCACCCGTGTGTCTCCTTTACTTTCACATAGAACATTTCACTTCCGACACTCTGGTCACCAAATGTGTGTGGGGTTTTTCCACACCAAGCAATTCTCCGGAGACCAGCTGGGTGTCCTATAACTTACTTCTGATGCTATCTACCTGAAGATAGTACAGATCAAGGGCTTAGTCCCACAAAACTACCCCCCCCCACTTCATATGTCAATCACAAGTCCAAGTGCCAATGTCAACCTCAAGTTCTGTCCTATCAACTATAAATCTGAAATTCATATGACCCTTTCCTAGGGTTTGATTAATTTGCTAGAGTAGCTCACAGAACCCAGGGAAACACTTATTTACATTTACCCGTTCATTAAAGGATAGGATAAAGGAACAAAATGAACAGCCAGATGAAGAGATACCTAGGGCCAGGTCTGGGAGGATCCCAAACACCAGAGCTTCTGTCTCCATGGAGTTGGGTTACTTCACCCTTCAGGTACATGGAAGTGTCTGGCCACCTGGAAGCTCCCCAAACACCCTCCTATTGGGATTTTATGGAAACTTCATCACAAAGGCATGATCACCATCCCCTTTGCCCTCTCTGGAGGATGGGGACGGGTGGGGTGAAAATTCAAAGCTTCTATTAATGGTTTGGTCTATTCTGGTGACCAGACCGGATCCAGGAGCCCACCCCAAGTTGCCTCAATAGAACAAGAGATGGTCCTGGTGCTCTTATCACTCAGGAATACACAAGGGTTTTAGGAGATCAATATATATGGTTTCTAAATCTCACAATATTGACTACATGTTTCAACATATTTTGTTAATTTGTATTCCTTGATTCTCTTTTTTTATCATCTAAGAAGTTTAGCCTTTGCTGAGTTGATAAAAAATAATTCTGCATACAGCTATTGCATTTGTATTGTCTTTTCTTTACATATTTTTCTTTCCTCGCTTACTTGTTCTAAAAATATTACTTTAAGATTATACATTTCTCAATCTTTCCTTGCCCAGGTCCTAGATTTTCATATTATGCTTCAGATATCTGATGTCTGCTCTCATGAAAAGATGGTTATGGTGACAGTTATCTATAGAAAATGGACATTTTCTCCTTAAAAAAAATATTTTCAGAAATTTTAAATAATAGTACTTTTAAGAAAAAGCAGAAGTTACCTGATTTTATGAAATGAAATTGAGATGTAAAAATCAAACCTCAGAGAGTTGAGTCAAGAATTCAATGCTTTCCTGAAATAAAAATGCCAAAACTAGAGAAAATGTATATGTGTAGCAAAGAAAGATGAAAGCCTATTGATACAAAAGTCAGAGATCAGAAACTTGTTTTAAAATATCTAAAAAATAGTTAAGTATGTATAAATTAATCAGCAAGTGTATGTTTAATAGAGTAAATAGACACTTGAATGAAATGATAACAACCCGAGATTACAAGAAATATTTTGAGATGAACCTACAGGAAGTACCATGTTCAAAGGGTTGTAAGAAATGGCAAATGACTTCACCAAAGGATAAAGAACTTTAAGGCGTTTTCTTCATATATTCATAAAAATAACAGGAAATCTAAATTTTAAAATGGTATATGAAAGTAGAAAATAAGTTTACATTATAAAAATGCCTTTAAAATATTTAAAGAAAATATTTTCAGAGATGAGTTCTATATAGATTCTGAGGTATAAGTAAAAGGTTTTGTGTACCAGTAGAGTCCTTGGAGATACCAGTAAAATCTTTGGAGGTAGTAGTAAAATCTTGGAAAGAGGCCAGTTGTGCTGACCTTACCATTTGCCAAGAGAGATTTTCAAAATCTTTTGTATATATCTTGATATTGCTAATTCCATATGGTATTAGCCATTTTCAGTAAAATTTTAAGATGTTGTATTATTAGTTGTGAAACAAATACTAAATAAAATATTTTCTTTTTTGACCTTCATCCCAAATTTCCTCAAATACTGTGTTACACTACAGCCATTCTTGTTAATGTTTGCAGTTGCTGGTAGCATTCCTGATACTGACCTTTTGAAATTATTGAAAACTAAAGCAAAATAAATCTTCTTCTTGGAAATTCTAAACAGTCTCCTATTTTCATGTAACCTTATTTGATGCCTGATCCTCTCACCTTGCCTATGACCAAAAGTCAGGGCTTCCCACTCAGCAAAAAGCAGATCATTTATTTTCTTAGCAGGAGATCTCCCCAATGTCATTAATGATTCATTTAGGTCATGTTTACAAGGGGCAAATGTTCCCAAGTTTGCTGTATCCTAAAACAGAAACTTCAATTTTATATAAATATAGTGCTAGAACTTCTTATTTAAGACAATCAAGGGTGATAATTTAAGTTTTATTGTCTTCTTGATTTATGACAAAGAAAGGAAAAGGGGGAACATAAAGAAAAGAAGAAATAGAATCCTTGTAACAGTGACTAGGGTCAAACATCTATGAAGCTGTCACAGAAAACCAAGGAAGACTTTTTGTTTTTAACGTATATATCACCTCACATGTTTACCTCTTGTTTTGTCTGTTTGGTTTTTTTGTTTGTTTTTGTGTTGTTTTGTTTTGGTGAGAACACTTTTAGTAAATTTTAATTATACAATACAGTGTTATCAACTATGGTCACTACGTTATACGTGAGAACCACAGACATTATTCATCTTGTAACAGAAAGTCTGTACCCTTTACCAACCTCTCCCAATTTCCATTCTTCCCCCAGCAACCCCTTGAGAACCATTTTACTACTCTGCTTCAAGGAGTTCAACTTTTTTTTTTTCTTAGATTACACACAGATTATATAAGTGATACTATGCAGAATTTGTCTTTTTCTCTTTTTGACTTATTTTACATAATAATGTCCTCCAGATTCATTCATGTTGTCATAAATGACAGGATTTCTTTCTTTTTAAGGCTGAATAATCTTTCATTGTATACCTATACCACCTTTTCTTGATCCATTCATCCATTTGTGGAAACTTAGTTTGCTGCCATATCTTGTCTATTGTGAATTAATGCTGCAGTGAACATAAAACTGTATATATCTCTTTCAGTTCTTTGGAAATATACCAGAAGTGGGATGGTTGGATCAAATGGTAGCTCTAATTTACTTTCTTGAGGAACTGCCATGCTCTTCTCTATTGTGGCTGTACCAGTTTACATTCCCACTAACAGTGTACCTCCTCTCCACCATTTTTAACCTGTTGTCTTTTTGATGGTAAGGGGTATGAGGTGATGTCTCAATGTGGTGTTGATTTGCATCTCTCTGATGCTTAGTGATGTTGACTTCCTGGTACCTGTTGAGTATTTCTAAGTCTTCTTTGGAAAAATACATATTCATTTCCTTTCTGATTTTTTAATCAAGTTAGGTTATTTGGGATTTTCTTTTTATTAAATTATTATAGTTCCTATTCTTTATATAATTTGTGTATTAAACTTTATCAGCTATGTGACTTGAAAATATCTTTTTTTTTTTTTTTTGCATTTGCATTTTGTGATGGTTTTCTTTGCTGAGCAGAAGCTTTTTATTTGATGTAGCCCCATTTCTTAAAATTTTGCTTTTGTTGCTGTTGCTTCTGATGTCAAATACAAAATAAAAAAATCACTGCAGAGACCAATGTGTACAAACTCCTTCCAGGGAGATACTAGTGACTTGAAGTTGGTTTGAGGGGCTGGGAAAGGAGAAGTCTACTGGTTTCCCTGCTCTCTGAGGAGGACTGCAGCCAGTCCTTAGATGTGTGCTAAATTAGAAGCCTGACCCTCGGGCAGTAGTTTTCTTTATTTCCCCCACTGTGTGTATGTACGTATGTACGTATTTATATTGAATTATAGTTGATTTACAATGTATTTTAATTTCAGCTGTACTGCAAAGTGATTCAGTTATACATATATATTTTTTTCAGATTCTTTTCCCTTATAGATTATTACAAAATATTGACTATAATTCCCTGTGCTATACAGTAGGTGCTTTTGCTTAATCTATTTTATATATAATAGTGTGTATATGTTAATCCCAAACTCCTAAGTTATTCCCCACCTTTCCCCTTTGGTGACCATAAGTTTGTTTTCTACGTCTATGAATCTTTTTCTGTTTTGTAAATAAGTTCATTTGTATCATATTTTAGAGTCCACATATAAGTGATATCATATATTTGTCTTTGTTTAACTTACTTTACTTAGTATGATAATATCTAAGTCCATCTATGTTGCTGCAATGGCATTAATTCATTCTTTTTTATGGCTGAGTAATATTCCATTATATAAATATACCACATCTTCTTTACCCATTCTTCTGTCGATGGAAATTTAGGTTGTAGTTTTCAAGTAGGTAGATGGATGCTTTTCAGCAAAAGATTGGGAGATGGTGATTTAGCCTGCTCCTTCTGTCAGTTTTGCTGATACTGGGCCATGGTAGAGTTCTCACCAGCAGGTATTGGGGTATCCCTGAAAGAACATTTGACTACTGCAAAATATTTGTTTCTCCTGGTTTTGAACTTGCTGCTCCTGTGTCTCCTGCCTCTGCCAGAACGATCATCTACAAACATCTTCTATCAAACATTTTCTCATAACCAGTGATTATATTCTACACATTTTCTGTCCAAATAATTTGTTTTAGAGGAGAAAAATGACTAATTCTGTGGAAAAATGCTCATGGGGTCCATTGAATTTGTTGTGTACTCCATCATAGAGAAGCAGTGGCTTTTAGAGTATATAGGAAAATTAGAGATACATCTCAAAAATTAGAGATAATACCTTATAAGTTTGGGTGCCATCCAACAAGATACAATATATGCTCCTAAGCAATAACAAATATGATGTGCCTTGTCTAATAGCCATAATACCTATACCTGGAAACTAATAAGAAAGAAGTTAATGTTGTAAGATATTTTTTTTAGTTCTGAACAAGTGCAGTATTAAATCATATTTTAAGAAAATATCTAAAATAGTTCAATTATATTAGTAAACTTACACATATCTTTAGTGGTTTAAAATGCATGTAGGATCTTGAGCACCTGTAAATACTAAATTTTTTTAAAGTATTTATTTTAAAGTAATATTTTCTATTTTACTGATTTTTAAAGTAACCTGTCCGCTGAGAAATCTGAGACAAAAAGAGAATTGTATGATGGAAAATGAAATAAACACTCGATACAAAGATAAGTAGTAGAATTTTTTTTTCTTTTAGTATTATCTCGTTATGCTTTGTCTGAAAGAATCTTTATCATTCAATAATACATTGTTGGGACTTCCCTGGTGGTCCAGTGGTAAAGAATCTGCCTTCCAATGCAGTGGACTCAGGTGTGATCCCTGGTCAGGGAACTAAGATCCCACATGCCGCAGGGCAACTAAGCCCGCAGCACAACTACTGAGCTCACGTGCCTCAACTAGAGAGCCTGCATGCTACATACTACAGATCCCAAACGCCCTGGAACCTACGCACCATAGCTATAAAACCCATGCACCCTGGAGCCTGTGTGCCACAACTAAAGAGAGAAAACCTGCACACCACAACTAGAGAGAAGCCCGCGCACCGCAGCAAAGAGCCTGCGCACTGCAACAAAAGATCCCACATGCCGCAACTAAGACCCGACACAACCAAAAATAAATAAATAATAATAAATCTTAAAAAAAAATACATTGTTAATGTATTCTCATATAAGAATTTTGAAAGTGTTTCATGTTCTTACAATATTTCAGTAAATAAATTTAACCATTTTATCATTTGTTGGCATTAAGATTACTTATGCATTTATACTATTATAAATATTGTTTTCTATAATTATGTACATGACAGTTTTAAAATTGTTTGAGATACGTTAGTTAGTTAAAGCAATAGAGACATTCCACGTGAGAGACCAGATATATTTTTACCTGTTGAGGTGATTTTGTGTTATTGTTATCCTACAAATATTTTAGACATTCAGTTTAAGAAGGTATAATTTACATTCCTATATACTATGTGTATTTCAGATGAGGAGACGATAAGCTTTAACCACAGACCTGTTTAGAGCATGTCAGACTAGTCATTAATTTATTTTATCGTTTCATTATTTTGTAAATAATATTTCTTCTGTCATAGCCATTAACTCAAATTGTTCCTTTTAAGAGTGTGGTGGATATTATTTTGTTAATGACCAGATTGTCACAGTAGTAAGACCTTTTGTCTCAGGCTATTAATTGTGTGGCCATTTTTTGCTTTCTTAAAAATATATGTATAGACCTAAAATCAAAAGGCTGGATGGGATACTCTCAAATTAGTACTGAAACATTTTCCAAGCTCATATATTCTGACCTGTAAACATATGGGAAAAACAGTCTGACATGTTAACTATTGCTGCCAGCAGATGAGTAGAGAATTGAATCACAGAGGCAGAGTTTACAAGGATGTGAGCTGATATTCTAGTGCTAGATAAGTCCAGTTATTGACAGTAATTGAGCAGCTGCCAAAGGCTTGATAATTCTATCTAATATTTGAGAATGATGCCGCTCTCTATTCTATGAGCATCTCCAAGTATTATATCTCTGTATTAGATCATCTGAAGGAAAAGCACCTACACATATAATCTCCAAAAGAAATGTCTTCACTGGATTTCAGTTTAACTTTGCTCTCTCCAGTCATTATTGAGTCCATACAAGAGTCATTTATTTATAACAGTATATCTGTATCAATTTAAGAACTAAATTTAAGGGTAATATTGAAGGGTAATATTGACTATGTTTTCCAGTGGCTGTTACATGAAACTCAAATCTCAATGTCCTCTGAGTTAACTTTCAGAGGAAGTTTATGTTTTCAGGTTGATTGTGAAATTTATGTTTTCAGGTTGATTGTGTGCTTTATTTTGACAGATCATGAACATTGTTTATAGCTGTAAGATGTTCCATGGGTTATAAAGTATATCCAAAACATATTCTCGTGTATCCTCACTAAAACCTAATGAGGTAGAAAGGTCAGACATTATTGTCCCAAAATGATGTAAATACAAGCAAATAAAAAAGTCAGACATATAGAGTTAATTGGACTTCTCCTGTCATGAGTGTCTGAATTGGAACTAAATTTCAAATACTTCATTAAGCTTTATTTTTACTTTCAGATATATTTTATAACTTTTTGTAACTATGAGGGAAAGTAAAGAAAATTTACTATCCAAAAATAAAAATTAATGTATTTCCAGTAGCTATGTTTCTTCTATATTTTACTTATGTGCTTCATTTTTAACATTAACCATTACATTTTAAATTATTTTAAATGATTAGATGTTCAGTGAGTTTATAAACATATTGGACTCAGATATCCATTTTTCTGATGAAAGAGAGATAGTAAAAAGTATATCAAAAGTACAAATATATGTGCCATAGCTTAATTTTTCCAAAACTTTTCTTAAATACAGCTAGTGCTGATCGCTTCTTATGAAACCCCCTTAGCTCCTTTCCAACTTATTAATGGAAAAATATACATGAAACATATCTATACAAAGAAAATTAATGTAACTGAGGTAGACAGGGTGGACAAAAACATGTCTTCTGTGATGCACAACTAGTTTTTCCACACTATCTTGAAGTTAAACATCACCTTAAATGTTTGTGGCTCATTAAATATATCAATTGTAAAATCCCACCTGGAGGATTCATTTGGGGTACATGGAAGATCCTAATTAACAAGGTCCTCAGTGATTGCAAGGCCCTAGTTAGTTCCCTCAATAATTCTTATCATCTCAGAAGTTTGCAAATTATGCTCTTGAGTGATGGTAACAAAAGGGAGGGTCGGGGTTTCCCTGATGGCGCAGTGGTTGAGAGTCCGCCTGCCGATGCAAGAGGCACGGGTTCGTGACCCGGTCCGGGAAGATCCCACAAGCCGCGGAGCGGCTGGGCCCGTGAGCCATGGCCGCTGGGCCTGCGCGTCCGGAGCCTGTGCTCCGCAATGGGGAGAGGCCGCAACAGTGAGAGGCCCGCGTACCACAAAAAAAAAAAAAAAAAAAAAAAAAAGCGAGGGTCAAGCAAACACTCTAAGTATGAGCAAGCACATTTTGCTTGCCTGACTTCTAGGGGTTCTTTCCAAACAAATGAGTGAACAAAGCAAAAGCAAACAAAACACTGCAATTATATACAGCCACATGAATTATTAAAACATTAAATCTCACAACAGTCAGCAAGAAATGCAAGAGGATATAAGTAACTAAAGGCTCTTTCTTTATTTTGCCTCAATAATAGAAACTTAATTTAACATTGATATATAGATGAGAGCTAAATAAACAGATAAATATATAGATGCATGAATAGAAAATCCTTTTTTCTCTATACTATTCTCAGGGACAAAAATCCTTCTAAACACATTTCCATATTATCCCTCATATAGCACTAAAAAACATTTGGTCCTTCCACATCCTACCTCTGTGAATATTTACTTCTTTTGAGTACATTTATTTTCTTAAAATACTTTTAACATAAAGATGACAACCTATTGCCATAGCAACAGGAAGTATAGTATTTGCAGTGCAGGTCTGACCTGATGCTTGGTCCTACTTCATCTGATCCCCACCATCATTTTGATAACATTTATTGATGTAATTATTTTGGGGGGAAGTGATGAGATAAAGGAAGATTAATCTTTCATCCTCTAAACACTTTTTCCCTTTCTCCTCATGGATTTTCACTTCTTTTTTGGAAAGTTTTACCTGAATTTACAGATTTAATTTTGTTTTGAAGTCTCAGACTTATTTTTTCCCTTGCTGTACTAAGATTTCTCATCTAAGAAATACTTTGCACTCCAAAAGGCAAAGTCACAAACTGTAAAGCATAGCAAGAAATAAGTAGAGGACAGTGGGGAACCAGGGAAATGGAAAACTGTCTGGGCCTAGGCCTTACTCAACCTTTGCTTTGCTTTATTAGCCTGGTAAAAGTCTCTAGGGTGGAGTCTAGAACCCTGGTGTAGATTAGTTCAGTTTTGCATCTCTGCCTAGTATTTCCCTGTAGTCTTAGTGAAAAGTGAAGCTATGAAATTAAGGCTCACTGGTAATGGAATTTTGAAAGTTTATTTGCTAAGTTACTAAAACAATGTTGGTAACGGCCCTGTACAATAAAACAGCTTTTCACAAATGCTATTAAAGAGTACTACAGATGATCAAAAACAAACCTGAATTTATTTGTTGCTTTATAAAGAAAGTTATGTTATTCAGAAATAAGTTCACGTCTATGGCCATACCACTCTGAAAGTGGCCGATCTCATCAGAAATGAGTTCAGCAAATCTCCACCAACAGTACGTGAAGGGCTGTGCATGTAGACATGTTGATGGGCACATTGGACTCTCTTTTTGATGAGTGGGCAATTACAGATTTTATGTCACTTTGGTCAGTTAACGAGTCTGTGATCAGTTACATAAAATTCTAGCAGGTCTAGAGTCATTGACCACACATGTATGTACACTCTAAATTTAGAAAGATTTTTCCTTAACAGTGATGTGATAGAACCTAATGGAATTCACAGAAATCAAATCTGCAAGCAGGTATCCAGCTGGGGCTTTAAAACAGTTCCAGAGCCAGAGAAACTTAAAGGAGAGCAAACAACAGCCTGCCATTGGTCAACCCCTAAGATGATCCTCTGGTCATGGGCCTGCAACAATAAGAAAAAAATTAGCTAAATATGGATGCCGTCAAATAGGAATCGCTTAGAATATCTCCATAACATGTTTCTACAGAAGACAACAGGAGACCAGATCTCTAGCACAAATCATTCTGTTCTAAATCTAAGACCAGAACCAGAGGTGATCAGATTGCCTTTCTAAGGGAACCTAGACTGTAATTTATCTTCTATATTTGCGTTATTTTATGTTGCATCATCATTCTGCCTATTGTACTTCTGAATTTTTAAATATTTCATCATCCTTTTTCCTTTCTCTGTTACACATTGTATATATTTGGGGGGAAGTTTAATTTTAATTTTGGGTTATAAGGTCCTATACCAAAAACAGCAGCAACCTCACTCAATGGAGGAAAGAAACCAGTCTGGACTTAGAGCTGAAGGTCATGAATGCACATGGATTTTCTTTTCTTTCTTTTTATGAGAAAGAAAGTTGCTTTGAGTGCATCAGTTATATATTTTGTATTAGTTTCTTAAGATTGCAGTAACAAATTACCACAGAGTTTGACTTAAGAGAAATGTATCGTCCCATAGTTCTAGAAGCTAGAAATACAAAATCAAGTTGTCCTGGTGTCATACTTTGTCTTCAAAGTTTCTAGGAGAGGGTTCATCCTTGCCTCTTGCTAGCTTCTGGTAGTTGCCAGCAATCCTTGGTGTTCTTTGGCTTTGGACACATCATTCCAATGTCTATCTCATTCTCCACATGTTCCCTCTCTGTTTCTGTGTGCCTCTGTGTCTTTCAGTGCAAATTTCTCTCTTTTTATAAGGACACCTGTCATTGGATTAGGGTTTACCTTAATCCAGTATGATCACCTCTTAACTTGATCACATCTGCAAAGATGCTATTTTCAGATAAGGTCACATTCTGGTGTTAGAACTTCAACATATCTTTTTGGGGGTACAATTCAACTCAAAACAGATTTGTATAGGTTGAAAAATATATGTATGTGAATTGACAAGAGACACAGTATAATGGAAAAATCTTGTTTTACATAAGTCTTTATGTAAGTAGACAATTATATTTTCACATTCAATGAAAAGAGTATCTGAACTATACCTTCTAATGTATGCCATTATTTAGGTGGGAGCAAAGATAGCATTTTGTTTTTCCAGTGGGTCATAGAGTCTCCATGAACTACTCAACTCTTTATTTGCAGCCCCAAAGCAGCCATAAACAATATGTAAATTACCTCGTATCTCTCCTTTGGAGGCAACCTCTCTCCTATCACAACACATGGCAGGCAGTGATATACTTTCTACCCTTGAGGTTTATCTTCTGAATGTCTTGCAAATATGGAGCCTTGGCATCTGATTTATTTCACTTAATAAATACATATAAGATGCATCCTTATTGTTGTGTGAATAAATAATTTGTTCCTTTGATTGCAGGGTAGTATTTTATTGAATAATTTTATCACAGTTTATCCATTCACATGTACAAATAAATCTTGAATTTTCAGTTTTTGGTGATAATGATTACATAACTGTAAATATATATAATACTTTGTGTAAATAATGTGCTTAGTATACATTATATAATGCTATTGATATTCCATCCAGAGTGGATGTACCTCTTCATTATTGCAGTTTTTCAATAGGCAGAAATTATATTTTTAATAGATGTATGGGAAAAAGAACTATGAAATCTAAGTTTTACAGAGCCATCATAAATCCTGAGATTTTTCTTAAGGAAAACAAACCAATGTATGATAATGGCTATCTGCTTTTCAAAGGAAGCCAAAAAAAATGTTTAAAGCGTATTATTAGAGATTGAATTACCTAAAATGTGATGCTGATTTTAGAGGGCTAGAATTACAATTCTTAGTTTAAGCAACGGAAAAGATGATTATTGAAAAATGATCACTTTTTGTGAGTAATCAAAAATTGTCCATTTTGCTTTTTCATGATCCATATGTGTAAAAAGAAATATAAAATTATGATTTAGTTTTTTTTGTTTTGTTTTTTGCTGTACGCGGGCCTCTCACTTGTGGAGTATCCTGTTGCGGAGCACAGGCTCCAGACGCGCATGGCTCACGGGCCCAGCCACTCCGCGACATGTGGGATCTTCCCGGCCCGGGGCACGAACCCGTATCGCTTGCATCAGCAGGCGGACTCTCAACCACTGTGCCACCAGGGAAGCCCAATGGTTTAGTTTTAATTGTAATGGCAACAGTACTTGATCCATTGTTCTCTTTGGCTCAGAACTAAAACTTTTTAAATAGGAGACTTTCACCTGTACATTTGACTATGTCTTATCAATGGGAAAATGGGCAATTTGTTTCTCATGTGAGTATAATTATCTATCCTTAGTGCCTTGTTTTCTGCCCTGTGGAAATGAACACATTTTGTGACTAAAGAATGATAGAGACTCCTTAAGCAGTGACCAACATTAACACCTGTTTCTCCTGTTTCCACAGCCATCCAGAAATAATAGAGTGGAACTGAATTGTCTTACTTAACTTCAGGGTATAATCTATGGGATTGTTACACAAAGACTGGGTCATTTATCTTTAGATGGTGTTTCCTATCAATCTATAATATATTAATTCTTTTTATGGTGAGAATTTTATTCCATTACTCAAAAAATGTATTAGAGATAAAATTGTATGAAATGTTTGAGTCATTTACATATGATAGAGAATATACAAATTTATTTCCAAATACTTCTAAGACATAAAAATTCCCAATAAGAGGACAATGTTATACAAACTGTAAGAAGTGAATTGAAGTTCTAGGTCCTCATTTGAACTGTTAAAATAAAGTAGATAAAAATGTATTTTGAGAGTGCACAGAAGGTATGCATTCATACTTTACCTCAGTTATGCCTTACTGTTTTCCTCATTCTTTCACAAATCCATGTATCATTCCAAATTATTTTCATTCATTTCTTCAAAAATGCCTATAATGGATATATTATTAGCAAGACATTTTTCAGAAAAGTATAGTAGATTTCAATTATCACATAAATGAATTATTTAATTCAATTTAAAAGTCACATGGTGAGAAGGTGAGAATAGTTGTTCTGCAGTCTATAAAACCTGGAACAAGTTGGAATTTTACAATATCCCAAACTGGTTTTTAAGTGGAAATAAATTTAATGATTTGTCTACCCCAATATTTTTTCTAAATATATTTAGGTTTTAAATCAAATGTGCTTGCTCAAAGAAAATGTTCACAACAGATAATTTGAGAGAAGAGGAAACCTAAAGAAATAAAATTATATTCCCCAAATAACTTAATTAATGTAGGAAAGTCAGTGTTTGAACCCAAGTCCCTGATTTCTAATTAAGTTACATAATGAATGCTTATTATTATTAACATGTTGCTTTTTAATTTTTCTCATAAATTTGAATTGTAAGCAGATCTTTTGCCCCTTTCCTATTTGCCTATTTCTGTCCCCCTTAAACCTTAATCATAAAAATGATATCACTAGGTAACATTTAACTTAACCCTGATTTTTGCTTCACTGAATGTACACTGTGTCTTGCCTAACCTGTTGATTACTTTCCTTGATTAGAAGGAGTAAGAATGTAGAAATTAAGTAGTTAAAGAATGACTGACTCTCTACCCCCAGCTTTCCCCTTAGTAGATTTACAGGTGGACTATGTGGGAAGGATAGCATCCGAAGGAAGATCAGGAGACATCAGCAGCCTGCACACGATGGAAAATGATGAACCTAACCTTCTGCCTCAATGATACACTGAGATTACTTCCTCATTTTCCCTTTAAAAATTGTCATGGCTGAGCAGGATCTTCAGAGTTGGTCTCCAGACATGAGTCCACCTTCTCCCCAGACTGTTGGCTTTTCTGAATAAAGCACCTTTCCTTTCTACCGATACTTACCCCTGGATTACTTGCTTGGGAGCAGCGAGCAGCCCAACTTGAATTTGGTAACAGAAATATTCCCTTCTGTTATTTTGGATTGTGGATATTCATTTTTTCATGCAATAACACAATATTTCTATATATTTAAGGTAGAAGTGTGTTTACATAAACTCAATTGACCCTAATATTAAAAGTCAATTACCAAACTATTGGGGGGGAAATTTATTTAAAGTAAGAATTTTTAAAAACTTGAAGTGATTTTAAAAAATTACAAGAGCTCTTTAACCTGACCTTGTACATTCATTTTTCCCCAAAGAATTTTGCAAATTGCAAATAATTTGGAGGCAGTTTTTATATAGATGCAATTTTTCTTATAGGAATTAATATTAATGATTGGTATTCTTTTGGTCTAAAGTTATGTCTAGTTTTGTTTTTTTTTTAATTCTGATTCACTAATGGCAGTTTACCTATTTTGCTTGGTGTACATCATTAGGTCTCTGAGGCTTCACAATTATACAAATAAAACTATTTAAGGAGCACTGTAGCACTGCTTTACAAGTTTTATTGTTTGCTGTGTTTTTGACATCAACATTTTAACTTTGATAGTTAGACCAGAAACATTAACTCGAGGTATGCTTATATAGCCTCACTCTCAAGAGTCTCGAAGATGATTTGTTAGGTTACATTATGAAAATTATAAAAAGAATTGTTAAGTATTTATCCTGGAAAACAACTCTTGATGAATCATCAATGTAGATATACAGGAGAGAGAGAGAGGATATTCAGCAACTTCATAATTTACCATAGGTTTTTGGTTAAATTTGGTTAAATATAGAATGGATAAGGGCCTTATAGAATATATTACAGTGAAGAGTGTTAATAACTTACACCCCTGTTTTCCCTGTCTGAATCCTGAACCATTCAATATAAACATAGAAGTAAGGCATAATGAAATCAAAATGTGAGCTTTACAGCTCATGGAGTGACTGGCCTTGGTGCTTAGAAATGAGAACTTCCTTATACTGCACCCCAGACCACTGCAGCCTTACTAAGTCAATCACATATGATCCGGGACTCATTGCTAAATTTACAACGTGGCAGAGAACAGATAGAACTCATGCTCACTGTAGCCTGAGATGTCCTAAAGAAAAAAAGGGGGTGAGAGATGAGCTATGCTAGTTCATTTTCATTTTCCAATATTGCCAATCATGTAAGTCACCCATACCTTCCCTATTAAGGAAAGAGTGAATAAAAAAACAAGAGTAATATACAAATAGACATTTAGGTGCCTTTCTATATGGAGTGAGGTGTATCCTTATCAACGTAAATTGAAAGGAAATATTTTATCTCAAACAAAGCAGGAACACTGGCAAAAACAGACAAAAAAAAAATGAACAAAGAAACAAAAAACACGTGGGGATACCAAAATTGTTTTTGTTATGTTTTTAAATAACCTCTTCTTTTCAGCCACAGGCATCTGAGCCAGAAGAGAATATTGAGAAGGATATGAAAAATGTGAGTATTGAGTAAAGGAGTTATTCCCATGTGGTATAAGTTTGAATCTATTCTGAGGACAAAATATATACTAGAATATTTTTATAGATTACATATCAGTATTTTTAGAGTCTGGAGTTCCTCTTATGGGCCTCAAATTTGAAAAAAGACCTACAATTATTTTATTTAATTAAGAGAAGAAGTGGCAACATTTTTGTCCTCATGGAGCACAAGTATTGTTGTTTTGAATGAAGAAAAAATTGATACAATATCAAGAAAAATAAATCCCTAACGTTAGTAACTTGCAGTAACTGTGGATATTGACTAAAATACTTAAATATAGGTAATAATATAAATTTAATATGAACATTGAGTTATGTTAAAATGTATGTCCTTTTACCTTGAAAAAATTAACATTAAAATTTTCTTTTTTTTCTTTTATTTGCCACACAGCATGTGGGATCCGAGTTCCCTGACCAGGGACTGAACCCATGTCCCCTGCAGTGGAAGCCTGGACCCCTAACCACTGGATCTCCAAAGAATTCCCCCCAAATTAACTTTTTAAATGTTCTCCTTAAAATTAATTTTATTTTATACACTCTTCAGCTTCCTAATTTTCTTCTTTTCAGAAGACATTAACATACATCACATTTTTAAAGGGAAGCAGAAAAATGTTTTAGCAAATAAAATTAAACATACAACTTGTTTAATTAAAGAGTTTTGTTGAAAATTTTTTGATAATTAAACAATTTTTAGGCATAAACATTTTTGTATAATGTCTTCTGATAGAAATATTTTTCAAGATTGTGAAATAGTTGGGCAAATGGTCCCAAGGATCCCAATTATTAAACAGTACACAAGTATGAGGTGATTTTGATGTATCAAATATACTTTTGTAACTATTTTAGATGTCTGCAAAAAGTAACATCAGAATGAGGCAGTTTGACTACTGAGGAGTTTTTAGAAACATTAAAGTACATTTCTAACCATCAAAGACATATGTGTAAGAAATTTGTATTCATTTTGTTTTAATTAGAGAAAACAACTTGCCTGTGGGTATCTAAACTTAGAATGAGTTTGACATCACAGCACAGTTTATATTCTCCAAGGAAAAATTAAAGAAAACTAAAAAAAAAAAAAAAAAAAATTCTTTTTCAGTCCCCAAATCACAAAACAAAACATTCCAATTTACTTTATCTTCTCAGTGGTATATTTATGTTTTCAGGGTGTATCATACCACACCATTTCTGCATTCTAAGGGAAAAAAAAGACTATGGTTCAGAAGTTCATATTTGTACCATCTTTGCAATTTTTCTTTAGATCTGTAGGTCTAAAACTTCTAAAATAGAAGTTCACCAGATAACGAGTTTACATGTGTTGCCTGCTGAAATAAACTGCTTAAGAGAATGCACTAAGACGTGGAACATAATTGTACAAAGTAAATAGTCAACAAATATATCAGATCTTTGCTAAATTTACTTGCTAAATGGCCATCCTGGGAAAATCATTTTTGTTTTAAATTCTTTAAAAAACATAATAGCGGGGCTTCCTGGTAGCGCAGTGGTTGAGAGTCCGCCTGCCGATGCAAGGGACACGGGTTTGTGCCCCGGTGCAGGAAGATCCCACATGCCGCGGAGCTGCTGGGACCGTGAGCCATGGCCGCTGAGCCTACGCGTCTGGAGCCTGTGCTCCGCAACGGGAGAAATCACAACAGTGAGAGGCCCACGTACCGCAAAAAAAACAAGCAAACAAACAAACAAGAAAACATAATAGCGTTTGAATACAGAAACCTTTGCTCCTTCCAACGTAAATCAAATCAAATATTATGCATATGTATTATGTATTTTATCCATGTGTATTTTAAATGAACCAGTAAGTATTGATTATATGATCAATGTTCAATTGTTCTAGGATAAATATATTTTCTTGCTTTTTAATCTCAATATTGATGAGATGATAAAAGTTGGATAACAGCAAATCTAAGCTGAAAGAATTATGGAATAAGTTGAATTATAATTGGGCTCAAACATTGAAAAATTTACTATTGATCAAAATCAAAACAATTACCAGTCATTGGCATTTACTTTGCCTTTAAGGTTTTTACTTGATACAAAATTTAGGCATAAAAAACTCAATTTTTTTCCTCTTAAGTGCTGTCAACATGTCCTCTAATTTCACTTAAATCTGATATTTATAGAACATTTCACTAACGACAGCAAAATACATATTATATTCTTAAATGCACATAAAAGTTTTCAAAATATACTATATTCTTAACCATAAAAACAATCTCAATAAATTTATAATGATGTAATTTATACAAAAATTTGGACCTAGTAAAATTAAATTAGAAATAAATAACAAAATAACTTTAAAATCTCCAAATAATTAGAAAAAAATAGGATACCTCTAAACAACCAATGGGTCAAAGAATATTTCAAAAGAGAAATTAGAAGTAATTAGGAATTGAATAAATTTGAAACCACATCACAAATAAATTTGTAGTAGAATGCTAAAACAGCACTTAGCATGATATTTATAGCATTAAATTCATGTATTAGAAAAGAAGAAAGACACTAAAATCAATAACCTCAGCTTTCACCTTAAGAAATTATAAAGCAAAGAACAAATAAGGCCTAAAATAAGCAGATGAAAGGAAATAATAAAGATGAGAGAGAACAGTAGTCAGTGAAGCAGAAAATAGGCTTTAGAGATAATCAATGACACCAAAAGCTAGATCTTGGCAAAGATCAAGAAAATAGATAAACATCTAGCCAGACTGTTCATAAAAATAGAATAGACAAGTGTCACCAATGTCAGGAATAAGAGAAATGACATTGGCACAGATTGTTCTGAAAATGCCAGAATGATAATATGCCATATAGTAATAAGGGCATATTAATAATTTATGCCAATAAATTTACAACTTAGATAAAATGGAAAAATCCCTTGAAGTATATAACTTACTAAATCTCAGAAGATAGGTAAAATGTGAATAGTCTATAATTATTAAGTCAAATGAATTTGTAATTTTAAAATTTCTCACAAAATTTGCTGGCCCTTATGATGAAATTCTACTAAACATTTAAGGAATAAATAATACCAATCCTATAGGAAACCTTCCCCAAAATTTTAGAGGTTGAATGTCTTCCCAATTCACTATATAAGGTTACAATTCTACTGATACCAAAACCAGAGAAATATGTTCCAAGGATAAAAATATTCCTCATGAACATAGTGCAAAAAATATAAACAAACCTCTAGCAGATAGAATTCAGCAACATGAAAAGAATAGTACATCATGATCAAATAGGTTTTATCCTAAGAATACAAGTTTAGAATACCTTTTGAAAATCAATGTTATTCATCAAATTAAAGTACTGAAAGAAAAAACACATGATCATCTCTATAGATAAAGAAATACATTTGACAAAATCTATCACCAGTCCTGATTTTAAAAAATCACAGCAAACAAGGAACAGAAGATATGTCCTCAACACGTTAAAGGATATCTTGGAAAAATCTATAACCAACATCATATTAATGGAGCAAGAATGAATTATTTCCACCTAAGATCAGAAATAAGACAGACCATCTGCTCTCATCACTTGTATTCAACATCGTATTGGAGTTTCTAGCTAGTGCAGTCAAGAAATTTTAAACTCATTTGCTTAGGAAACATTCTTATCCTTCACCTACTTCTGCTGGTATTGACCATTTATACAGTCCTCTCCCATACAACCATGTCCTGGGAATGACTTGAATTCAACTTCCTTTCCAGCAAAAGACTTTTGCTCTAGGGTAATCTCATGATTCTAGCCACTTAGTACTAATTCATAAATAGACATGCAGCCTGATCCTGGCAAATATGATGCCAGTGGACACATGACCAGAAGTTTCTAGAAAGAAAAAACGTTTTCTTTCTTTAGATAATCCACACAGAGAGAAACTCTCTACTTGTTCTTGTTGTATGAGGAGCACCTGGACCAACCATAGTCATCCTGTCTCAGCCTCAGGACAAAGCCACCACTGATGCTGGTAGAGGTAGAAGAAGTTTACATTGCAATTTTGGAGCTTGTAAATCATCTAGTTCTGAAGATTTCTCTTTCTAGATTACCTGTTATATCATAATATATGTTTTTAAATTTGAAAGCCAGTTTGGGTGGATGATATTGTTTCCTGATATTTGAAAGTATTCTCATGTGATTTGGCACCAGAAAATGAAGAGTGGTATGTAACAGATACTGAAATATGAAATTGTGAGAGTGGAGGACTGGGCCAGAGGAAATTAAGATGTTACATTTTCTGGCTGAAAACTTGGTCACACTTGTTTTGCATTTATCAGAGTTGATCACCAGACACAGAGCAAAAAGTGGGTCACTCAAGTTGTGAAGCTCATGTTCAATATGGCCCCAGAGGATAAAAAACAATGAAGGAAGACTTTTCTCAGAAGGTAGAGCCAATGTCCATGTTGGATCGTTTAACCTACAGAGTGTTTGTCCCATTTATCCCTTTTATATATATTTTTAAATTGTAATTATCTATTCTTTTTTCATAATTGAATATATATTATTGGTAGACAAATATTTCTAACTATTAGTCAGAATATAAGCAAATTCCGAGCCATGAATCATAAGGGAATGTTTTTTGTTCATTTTTGTGGAAAGTTTGCTCTCTCCAAAGAAACAACCATAGAAAAGAATGATTTATCATGTTTTTTGTCCTCCAGATATTATGTTTAAATGATGCTTAGAAATTTAGATTTCTGACAATTCTCAGAATTCCAGCAACATATGGATGAGTTCAACACTGAGATTAATAGAGAAAAGGTAAAAATAATCTGGGCCCATAGATGTTGTTTTACCACAGAACTAACCTGCCCCACCATTAAACTGCTTAGGAGAAAATTTATGTAATCATATTAATATTTGATATTTTTTGCAACCAAATATATCTTAATTGACATAGCTAGCAGTGTTTGATAAACACACACTAATGGTGATATAGTACATCACCATAAATTTTTCTGAAGGCAATTTGTCAACATGTAATACAAGTCTAAAAATCTCACTCTTCAATATAATTTTAATTTAGAAATCTTTCCTAAGGAAATCACTTAAACTAAAAACAACTCTTTATGCCAAAATATTCACAACAGAATTATTTATAATAGTGCAAATGTATAAAAATGATAATCATCTCTAATAGGCTGTTGCTGAAGAGATGCATGCATAAAATTAATGTTTGAAGCTTAAAAAATGTTTTTGAAGTTAATTGAATAAGCTTTGGGATATAGTTAGGGTATAGAGTTTAGTAAGAAATATAAGAATAATTTGTTTATACAGATTTATCTCAATTGTTTAATATTTGAAATACCTCAATGTTTAATATATGAAAGAAATGTGCATGATGCTAATGTGGAATTATAGGTAGACCTTTTTCAAATCTATTCAAAATTCTATATTTATAATTTTTACAGCGAGAAAATATTTTTATTATAGAAATATAGTACATACAGTATTTTATAATAAGTTTGACTGCGAGTCATGGAAGACGATAAAATTATAGGAACTAGATTTCTCATCATAATATGTTGAAATACAATTAGGCACTGTCATAATTTAAAATTCATAATGTAAAAGTTAATTCATTAAAAAGTATTACTTATATTCATCTTCACCTCTAGTAATTGATTTTTTCTTTTAAATAAAATATAATATATACTTGCATGATTCCATGAGACATTACTTATTATGATGAATCACAAATAAAATTTTAGTTACTGTGACAAAAATTCTCCACTAAAATTTGATTTGCTATTTATTTTGTATATTATCAAAAGCATATGTAAGGTTATAAGCAAGAGTTAGAATGTTTATTTTTTTTTAATATTAGTTTATCTTCGGATCATCTCATAATGGAAAATACATAATTTGGCTAGTGTATTACAGACATTTTAATAGACCAGCATTAGGCTTAAGCAATTCAAAATCCCAAGTAGAGTTTTTTTTTTATATTTTCATTTTATTTTAGCTTATAAATTATATAATCTAGTCTTCATTTCCTATATGAGTAAGTCTCCTAGGGCACTCTTCTCACTAACCGTGGTTGGTAACCATTTCTGCACTCATCCACAATTTTAATTTCCAAAGTTCTTTCGATAAACACTTTGCATAACTCCATTGAATTAAATCACTTTAGGAAAACATAGACCAAGATATATCTGACTTGTTTGAATAGCACTTAAAACCAGTCCAATGGGAATGCAAAGCCCCTGCATATGGCTCAAGTATAGTTAGGAGCCAAGGTTGCATGTAAATGAGAATGCATAGGCAGCTTCACCATCTGTCTGCAAAGTCCTTCCTGATTTGCTTGTCGAAAATGTTATAGGCTTAGTTAAAGCAGGCAGCACCAGAGGGAAAACTGAAAAAGACAGCTGCCTCTTCTTTGTATAGAACAAGGCAACACTCACTAATAAGAGTTGGGACCTGTCTAACCTAATCACAGTAGTCTCAGATGAATTCTCAGCAGTCTATCCATCTATCACTGACACAGCTGAATCCTTAAAAATTTTTCTATGCATGAGTAATAACTAATCCTTTTACTCTATTCAAATGAAGTTTCTTGCCTTTTTATAGCTCATAAACAACTTCCAGGAAAAAAAAAAACACAGAAAAAAGAAAAAGATGTTTAAGTGCATTTGGCATTACATTACACCAGTAAAATATTACAAAGTATACACAGGTATAGATTTTATATAAAGATATATAAGAGATAACCTATTTCTATTATAGAGATTGAGGTCACTTCAAATTTAGTGTAAGTGACTTAGACTATCTATCATCTTAAACTAATTTAAATTTTGATATGGTTGAAGTAGGGAAGCCATTGCCTCAGACATAGTTACAGGTTTTATACATTATTAGTCATATTAAAAGACTCCTGTAATATTAATATAGAAACTTGTGTTAATTTTTTCTTATGCAAGCTATTGAGTATACCACCTTGCTCTGAACTAATTGAGAAATGTATCTCTCATTGTTAAGCAAAAGTTCTGCTTAATGGCAAATGACAATTCTTTCCACCATTCTTTTCAATAACATTTTCATTGATTATGTCGCTTATAAAAACAGAAGTACTCAGTCCGTTTCTTTTTAATACCAGCTGTCAACCCAAATAGAAGTTTCCCAAGAAGAAAATGGGCTGTTAGCTAATATCTGTCTTCAGAGAAAATTACTTAATATATATCGTCTCATCTGTAAAATGGGGAAAATAGTACTAATCTTGCAATGATGTTGCTATTATTAGATAAGTGATAGTATAGTTTCTGGACTATAGGAAGCTGTCAGTAAATGGCATTGCTCATTCAAGCATCCATCAAATAAATTTTTGAGTTCCTACTGTGGAATAGTCACTGTTACATTCTGAGTTGTTAATATTATTAACAAATAAACATACCCCATTTTAGCCATTTTTTTCTGGTATTATCAAACAATTGCTTTGCTGAACAGAAGTCCATAATGTACCATAATTAGAACAAACCATCTTTATGGATTGTTAAAAAAGCAATGAGTCTAGCATAGAGAATGTAGATGACGTATGTAATCTATATTCATCCTTAGCAAAATTTTCCATTTTAAGCATAATAAATTGTTAAAAAGAATCATTAAAAATGTCAACTTCATTTATTTAAATATAATTATTCTCCTGTGTTTGTGTTTAAATAAAGTAACAATTGATATTTAACTTGAAGAACATTTATTTTACCTAAAAATATAAAAGTTTCCTTCATAGTGTGATGTAAAGTATCCTGTAAAATCTATCCAAAATTGACTCCCATGTCTGTCTCTTACTAACAGCAACACTCATACCATTATTACTTTATACAACTGTTTTACTTCGCTTTTAAAAAAATATCTTTATATTAAAAGATATTTTAAAAATATATTTACATTTATTCTATTCTATTAAGTTACATGACTGCCCTAGTTGGCTGCCTACCCGGTAGCAATTTACTTCCTTATTCCTTCCCAATAGGATGTTCGTTTTGTTCTGTTCTCCACCACATGAAATGATCCCTTATCAGATTCCAGGGACATATCCTGACTGGTCCAAGACAATCACAACACTTTCATTTCTAGTGTCATTTGTTGAATTTGAAAGAGTGCATGACTTATTGTGACTAATGAGTTATGATGGAAGGACTTCTGTGTTTTGTTTTGTTTTGTTTTTTTCTGGGACTTTTGTCCTTGAGTCTATCCTATGAAACAAATCCAGAAATAAAGAATCCCTCTTCTTTCTGTGGGTATTTTTTGTCTGAATGAAAAATCTGGAAAGACTTGAAGAAATGTCCCTTGTTCTATGTAAAAGTTACAGCATGAAAGACAACAGAAACAATAAGAGGTTAAACCTGAGGATGTTTGGAGCTTGCCTAATATCAGAGTATCCTATTTTATCAATATGCATTCTTATATTATAAGCAAGTTTGAATCCAATTTTCTTTTATTTTCTGCCAAGATCATTTCAACTACTAATTGTTACCTCAGAACAAATTAGTCTAATTTATTTTCAAGAATAGGACAGCATTAACACTGAGGAAACTGGGAAACTGGAAAGTGGTAAATTAAAAAGAAATACATGGTATCAGCAAAGAAATATCAAACCAACTCCTTCACAGTTGCCAATAACACATGCCCATAAGCCAACCTTGTATTTCAAACAGGTTCTCAGAGCTAACATCAAAGCATAGGTATTCTAAACCTTTATCTTAATACGATTTATACATCTAAAGAGAAATGTTAAAACTTTCTAACAATAGTCTAATAATCTTATTTGTATAGGTCCAAATTTACATGTGTTAGAATTTAAATATAGGTTTTAAACTTTTACACCTTCTCAGAGACTATCACAGTATCTTACGTAACATATTGCAGAAAAAAATTACATATGTGAATTACTTAAAACCAGGTTATCTACCCTCTTAATGACCAGATTTCTCCCCCAATGTTGGAAACATTCGGTCCCTGTTTTTATATTTATACATTTTTTCATTCTTACAATATCATGATTCATATCTAAAATTTCCCCCCAAAAAAGAATATTATTAAAACTAGATTAGAGACAGCAGAACTAGAGGAACTCTGTGAAATCACACGTCTATTTTAAGATTTCAGAGGGCCTACATTAATGTCGCTTTTCACTGAATTTACAGATTCCCTAAGAATTTTGTGGCAGGCACTATGGTTTGGTTACCCAAATTCACTCAAAACCCATTCCTCAATGGTAAAAATGGGAAACCTAAAGTATACGTTCCTAGACCCCATGGAGTATTTTGTGCAATAGCATTCATGACTAACAATGAGGCATATGAAGACATTTATGTTTGGGTCTTCCTAGAAGATTAAAGACCTAAGGTTTTGACTACTGGCTCTTTTTTCTTTCCCTTCTATCTGCATGGAACACAGACAGAAATTTTTCCCTAAGAGCAAACAACTTTGAGATGGATTTTTTTCCCATATATCATAATGTGTACCTTATATTACAAATATAATTTTTATGTCTTGTAAAATTATGCAAGGGATTCATGAATATATTATAATTAAACATTTATTTACAGAAATATAAAAACATCCCCATCTTTTCTTAAGAGACAGAATGTTCCATACCTAATTGTTCCCACCTTAACCCAAACACACAAAATGATGGAAGGCAAAATATCAATTTTATTATGATAGAGGTAAGGTCAGAAGATATAACTCAGTCTGAAGTCCAAATGGAATTTCTACCTGAATCCCAGAATAAGACTTAGTAAATCAGTCCATATTCTGCTAGTCACAGACAGCCTTCCCTACAAGGAAGAAAGGTTTCGCTTCTGTTAAGACAGAAGCCAGGATGGGGACAATAACAACTATCTCCCCTGTGAATAGATTTTCTCCCAAAAGGAAGTAGGCAGGGATAAGCTACACATGCCTAATTAGTCTTTCTAAATATACCAGGGAGATGAAACACTCTAAGCCTTTACTCCCATCCTGGAAGATTAGATAGTAGGCAGCAGAGGGTATTTATTTATGGAAAATCTTTCATCTTAGAAAGGAGGAAAGTCCTCTATCATTAACCTATAAAAATGCTATTGATGTTATGTATTTATCTGACAGATACTTTATCACTTAAAAAATAATTTTAAAAATAATTTTAACAATTAAAAATAATTTTAAAGATTTATTTATTTTTAAACCATATTCAACCTATGTAAAAAGGATTTGCTTTATTCCCTGCTTACATTTATAAAGTTATATTTCCTCCCAATTGCAAGAAGTACACTGGTGAATTGTAGCTGTGATTATTGATATTCATTAGCTAACATTCAAATTTCAAGAAAACTTGACATATATATGACTACAAGTAAAAAAAATGTGTCTGACCAATATTGAGAAAAATGTGCCATTTGACTATAGGACATAACAAAAGATAAAAATGATATACCTTTGGAGAAATGCGATGAATCTATAAATTCATCATAATTATAATTGAAACCCTAGTATATTATTCATGAAACTTAAAATGTCTTTATGTAAAAGACACAGGCAAAATATAACTGAAGTGATATGTTAATGATAAACAAGGGGTATTTTGCCTTGCAGTCAACTAAATATTTCATAGCAAGAGCACTTACAAGCCTTAGAGGGGTCCTGAATTGTGACTGCTCCCCAAATCCTTACACAAACTCTCCTGTGTGCTCACTACATCATTGGCTGGGAGGAGCCAGTGGAAAGTGTGGCCACCATGAAAACATGGTGACAGAATTCAGAGCACATACCTGCATTTGGAACTCTCTGAGGCACATTCTCTTGTCCCCCAGACCCATTAAAAAGAAAAAAGATACAACTAATGTGTAACTCAAAAGATACTAAATGAGAAATTAAGAAATACGTTTTTGAAATTGGGATAAGAAGTATGTTTTTAAACGAGACAGGAAAAGAAAAGATAAAAAATGAATTATTACTTGGACTAAATTAAAATGTAACTTTTATAAAATAAGAAGCAACATTTAACAACATTTAAGGAAAAATGGCATGCCAGGACAAAATAGGTAGAATTTATTACATATTATAAAAGTATTGATATTTACAATTCATACAGGACTCTCCAAGTCAATAAGGAAACACACCATTTCATGACAATGGGCAAAATATTTGAATGTATACTTCATTTTTAAAATAATAGTTAATTTCTTTTTGGCTCCATTGGGTCTTTGTTGCTGCACGCGGGCTTTTCCTAGTTGAGGTGAGCAGGGGCTACTCTTCGTTATGGTGCACAGGCTTCTCATTGCGGTGGCTTCTCTTGTTGTGGAGCACAGGATCTGGTGTGCGGGCTTCAGTAGTTGTGGCACACAGGCTCAGTAGTTGTGACTTGCGGGCTCTAGAGTGCAGGCTCAGTAGTTGTGGCCCACGGTCTTAGTTGCTCCATGGCATGTGGGATCTTCCCAGACCAGGGCTCAAACATGTGTCCCCTGCATTGGCAGGTGGATTCTTAACCACTGTGCCACCAGGGACGTCCAGAATGTATACTTCAAAAAAGACATATTTTAAATAATCTTTTGCACTAATTCACAGCTTGTCCTTAAAACATCTAGAAAAGCCGAAAATAAGTTATCAAAGACACCAAGAGCTCTGGACGCAGCTTAAATACATACACAGGTACATTTCCACCTCAAGATATTGCGAAATTCTGAAACTGTGTAGGATATTTGGTTACAGAACTAAGCTACAATCTCTGGAAAGCAGACTGGACATACCAACAGTTACTGCACAGGGAGGAGATAAAATCAGCAAGGTGAAAGCTGGTTCATTGCCACAGTGGGATATGGTATCTGTTCAAGGGGAAGAGAAACTGAGAAAGGATAATCTTCATCTTTATTTTCATATTCAGAAGTGGCACACGGACCTCTTTTCATGGTACTGTGGTCACATGATGATACCTAACAATGTAGTACTCTCAAATGAAAATGATAAATCAAGTACATTTATTTTTAGTTCTAGGGCATTACATTAATTAAGGGTAATAATTTAAAATGTTTTCTTGTAGCACTTATAAAAGTAAATTTTTAAAAAAATATAGTAGAAATGATCAAGTAAAAGGAGAACATTGCTAACCCTCTACAGATTTTGCTACTTTGTTATATTTGTATTTGTTTCTGAGGTGTATTTAGCAATTTTTCAGCCCCTTCACTTTCATTTTTAAGGACTGAACAAAATATTTTGAGAAATTTTTCCCTACTTTTGTTAAGTCATGGAGAAAATAATTTTATTTTCTTCTTCACCTCTCATTTTTTCTCTACACAGTGTGTGACTTAACATCAAAGAATGAAATTAAACAAAATAAGTGCAAGTACAAAATGCTTGTGCACACACACACACACAAACACAAGTCAAAGGTATATTTTTACCTGGGGACATAAAAGTTCAGAGCCAAGGAGACAATGTAAGTCAGTAACTTGAATATCCAGCTTACTGACAAGTCAGCCAACTCCCAAGAAAGCTGTCCATCTATGATTGATGATGAGTGATATTTTGTATTCACTAGCTCATATTTAAAGAGTCCTTGAGGCTTTCTGGTTGAAAGATCTATGATGTAAAATTTCCCACTAAGTAATAACTACATTACTTGAATGAATTTGTAGCAAACTTCAAAATCAAATTCATGCAATGAATATAGAGAACTTGAGAAGACATCTTGAGTTTTCAGAAAATTAATGTTTACATATAATTTCCAAATGTATGTTATATTCAGTAGTATGAATAACAATTTTATCCATTTTTTTTTACTGTTTCATTTAGCTGTGATTTCCAATCCATGCAAGAACTTATCTAAAAACCAGTTCTTTTATTTTTTTTTAAATAAGAGGATATTGATTAATACTTTCATTCTCATTTAAAGAATGGTTACCTTAGAAAATAGTTCAGTATGATTTACTAAGTAAAATGATGATGGTGGTGATGATGCTAATGATGATGACGATAAAAAGCAACTAATTTTCATTAAAAACTTGCTCTGTAATTTGTATTCTCCCAATATGATTTCCTTTTTTTAACTACATGAATTATCTCATAAGTTTCATTTTATGAGGGAAATGAATCAGGTAAAAGAATTTAAGTAACAGAATCAAGATTATATGGTTAATAACAGGCAGCAATAACGTTTAAACCCAGGCAGTACAGCTTAATAGGCTATGTTTTTGCTGTTCTAATACTGCTTCCTCTATATAAATTAGTCAATTTATTAAAACAACAAATTGAATTATGCATATATATATAAATACTACTGTAAAAGGTTAAAAAAATAAAATATTTGATTAGCTAAGTGGGTCTAAGTTCTACCAAAAAAACAAAACAAACAAACAAAAAACCCAATAACACAGAGACTTTTACCATTTTGTAGGAAAACAACATTTTTGGAAAAAAATCTGTTATTCAAGGAGTTCATTTAATATTGTTGTTCAGGTAAATTATATATATTTTTAATCTCTGCTTAATTATTTCCAAGTCTAAAAGAAAGTTAGTAACTTGAACACCCATTTGATTAAGTGCTTGCTGACCTTGAGTCAGTATCTGTACTTGGTTTTATTGTTTTCCATATGAGACCCAACTCCCTAGTGGACTAATTTAAACAAA
This sequence comes from Platanista minor, assembly GCA_004363435.1. Lineage (NCBI taxonomy): Eukaryota > Metazoa > Chordata > Mammalia > Artiodactyla > Platanistidae > Platanista > Platanista minor. The sequence goes on along the minus strand of RJWK010001648.1, from coordinate 7,388 downwards.
TCCATGCAAAATATTAATTAGGTGTAGTAGTGAAAGCAAAAGTGGTAAAAGCTTTTCTGCGGCAAAAGATCAGCTCTCTGCTTTTGACAAGTCTATACTTTCTACAAATATGCTCTCTTCATATAGTTTTCTTAGTCCCCAAAGATAAATCAGTCATTTTAGAATGCCTCACATATTTCTTCCTTATCTGATTAAGAGTAATTATTGCCTAGACACTGATCTGTTCACAGAAAATTATTCTCTGGAGAACTGGAAATTGAAGGTTGAAAGCTGTATAAAGAGTACTGCCATATAGAATACTACATTTGAATAAATATATAATACAAGAGGAGTTATACACACATATAACAAACAAACAAGCAAAAAAAAAGTGCTTGTATGTAGAAATATTTGTTCCCAGTAACTGGCAATATGGGAATTACCATTACTTACTTGAATTTTAATATAATAATGAATTATAAATTTGTAATGAGAGACAAGAGTGACATATATTTTAAAATTGAAGTGTCCTGTATGTTCTTCTGTAGTTGATGGTTAGGTCTTTGATTTGAAGCAATTTCATATAGCAGTATTTCTTTTTAAATGTAATTTTTTAATATATGTTTCATGCCGTATGAATTATTTTCGTCAGGTGATTCTTATTCTTAGGTGACTCGGGCTTCTTTCTTCCAACCTTTTTCAGCTCCATCCATTATTTCTCTCATTTTCAATTATTTCCTTAATCTCTTCCCTCCTTTCTTCTTTCCACTTTTCTCTTATTTTCTTTTTTTTGCTACATTAAAAGGAAAAGACAGAGATATAAGAAGTTTAAATCAGCTCTACCCTTTTAAATGTGCATTTTCCCACATTGGTGATATTTCCTGAATCACTTCGATAATGGTTAATTTTTAATTCAGTATTTTTTCCATGAGAATGCAGCACAAAAGCATTAATTCACATAGACATTTGCTTTAAACATTGCCTATGAAAATGCCATATTATTACTTAGTTAAGAGGTCAAATTTTCTTCTTTTTAACATATTTTCTTATGTATGAAATTGAACACGTGCCAAGGTCTGAATGTTTGTGTCCCCCCCCCATTTTTTTTTTTTTTTTTTTTCAGCCTCTCACTGTTGTGGCCTCTTCCGTTGTGGGGCACAGGCTCCGAACACGCAGGCTCAGTGGCCATGACACATGGGCCCAGCCACTCCGCGGCATGTGGGATCCTCCCGGACCGGGGCACGAACCCATGTCCCCTGCATCGGCAGGCGGACTCTCAACCACTGCGCCACCAGGGAAGCCCTCACCCCAAATTTAAATGTTGAAATCCTAACATCCACAGTGATGGCATTGGTAGGTAGAGTCTTTGGATTATAATTTGGGTCATGAGAGCAGAGGCTTCAGGAATGAGATTGATGCCCTTATAAAAGGGACCCTACAAAGGTTCATAACCTCCTCTACCATGTGAAGATAGAGGGAAAAGGTGCTGGCTATGAAACAAAAAGAAGGGTGGCTATGGTCCTCACCAGAAGGGGACTGCACTGGCCCCTTGATCTTGGACTTTCCAGTCCCCAAAACTGTGAGAATTAAATTTGTTTTTTTTAAGCTACCCACTTGTGGTATTTTGCTGTAGTCATCCAAACGGACTAAGACAACTTGAAAGAACAATCAGAGTGAAAACCTCCTCACTCATGAGGCATTGAGTGAAAGACTAAGAAGAGTCACATTTCGTTTAGTCGAGAAAAGACACCCTAGACCACATGTGGCTCTGGCTTTGCCTAAAAATAACTTAAAAGCATGATGCAGAAAATCAGTTTCCAAGTAGCTCAATTGTGTCCCAGAACTAAGCTCAAATCTACTTGTAAAAATTACCAGGATAAAAAAAAAAAAAAAATTAAGGATCCAATAGTAAAAATTCAAAATACCTAGTATCTAATAACAATTATCAGGCATTAACAAAGAGAAGACTATAGCTTATCCTGAGGAGAATGTCAATCAATCAAAATGGATGTAGAAATGTCATCAGTGATAAAACTAGTAGTCCTTACAACTGTATGCCATACATTTGAGAAATGAAGAAATATTTAAAATGTTAAAGAGAGATATAAATTTAATTTTTAAATGCAAAACTCAATTCTAGAGATGAAAACCTTCAATGTCTCACATGAAATATAAACTGGATGGGATAAGTGCTCAAAGAGACTAGATAGAAGAAAAGATGTGTGAAAATGAAAGCATAGCAATAGAAACTGTCCAAAATGAAACACATATAAGGAAAAATAAAAAAAAGCTGAAAATATTAACAGAGCCTATGGAGCTCCAGAAATCTTCAAGCGCAAAATGTACCTGCAATTTACAGTCACAAAGGAGAAGAGATAGAAGAAACTATTTGAGGAAATAATGGCCAACATTTCTTCTATATCTAATAACAAATATAGACCCATTTATATAAGAATCTCAATAAAACCCATGCATAAAAATCATGAAAAAGACTACATTAAGGCATATACACTGTATTATTCAAATTGCTTAAGACCAGTGATAAAGAGCAAAGCAAAGAAGCCAGATAAAAAAGGCACATGAAATACTCTGGAAAACAGATAAACATGTTAACATATTTCTCATCAGAAATGATGCAAGCCAGAATACGATGGAGCAATTTCTTTAAAGTATTAAAAGAAACAAAACTATCAACCTAGAAATTTTACCCAGCAAATGTTGCTTTCCTAAGAGGAATGAAATGCTTTGTTAATGCTCATAAAAGCTAAAAGAATGTATCAATATAAGGCTTGCACCACAAGAAATGTGAAAAGAAATCTTTCAGGAAGAAACAAAATTATATCAGATGTAATGCTGGATCTATCTAAATTCATAAAGAGCACTGGAAACAGTAGCTACATAGGTAATTAAAGAACATTTTGCTTTTTATTTAATTTCTTCAGAGAGCAATCAACTATTATTTAAGAAAAAATAATAATGTATTTTGGGATTCATAGCATTAATGAAATGAAATTTATAACAAAAATAGCACAAAGGCCTAGAAAGAAACAATGGTTGTATTCCCTGTTTTCTGAAAGTTTGCATTAAGACCTGTATTAGTACAATAAGAGCTTTTTTTGGTAAAAGCAAAAATCCTCTTTGGATTTCTTTCGATTAGTGAAAACAGATACTAATGTAGGTCTTTTTTAACAGTGAAGTGGCCTAATGCAAACTTTTAGAAAGCAGGGAGATATATACTCTTTATGTTATTTTTGTTTATGAAATTTTTCATAGGAATGCCTACTTTTGGATGGTGGGGGAAAACTGTGTACTGCTGTAAAATTCTTTAATATGAGTGGAGTATGTGTAAAATAATATATTATTGAAGGTAGATTATGTTCAGTTAAAGAATTTTATTATAACTCTAAAGCAACCACTAAAATAACACAATTTTATCTAATAAGCCAAAAAGGTAAATACTTGTAATAATAAAAAGTGCACTATCCTTTTCTGTTTTTTTTTTTTTTTTTTTGGTTTTGGTATCAGGGTAATGGTGGCCTCATAGAATGAGTTTGGGAGTATTCCTTCCTCAGCAATTTTTGGGAATAGTTTCATAAGGGCAGGTGTTAATTCTTTAAATGTTTGATAGAATTTGCCTGTGAAGCCATCTGGTCCAGACTTTTGTTTCTTGGGAATTTTCTAATCACAATTTCAATTTCAGTACTGGTAATTGGTCTATTCATATTTTCTATTTCTTCCTGGTTCAATCTTGGGAGATTGTACCTTTCTAAGAATTTGTCCATTTCTTCCAGGTTTTCCATTTTACTGGTACATAGTTGCTTGTAGTAGTCTCTTATGATCCTTTGTATTTCTGTGGTGGCCATTGTCACTTTTCCCTTTTTATTTCTAAATTTATTGATTTGACCCCTCTCCCTTTTTTTCTTGAGGAATCTCACTAAAGTTATATCAATTTTATTTATATTTTCAAAGAACTAGTTTTTAGATTCATTGATCTTTTGTATTGTTTTCATCATTTCTATTTCACTTATTTCTCCTCTGATTTTTATGATTTGTTTCCTTCTACTAACTTTGGGTTTTGTTTGTTTTTCTTTCTCTAGTTCCTTTAGGTGTAAGATTAGGTTGTTTATTTGATGATTTTCTTGTTTCCTGAGGTAGGATTGTATTGCTATAAAATTCCCTCTTAGAACTGCTTTTGCTGCATCCCATAGTTTTGGATAATCGTGCTTTCATTTTCATTTGTCTCTAGATATTTTCTGATTTCCTCTTTGCTTTCTTCAATGATCCATTGGTTGTTTAGTAGTGCATTGTTTAGCCTGCAGGTGTTTGTGTGTTTTACAGTATTTTTCTTGTAGTTGATTTCTCATCTCATAGCATTGTGGTCAGAAAAGATGCTTGATATGATTTCAATTTTCTTAAATTCACAGAGACATGCTTTGTGGCCCAGCATGTGATCTATCTTGGAGAGTGTTCCAAATGCACTTGAAAAGAATATGTATTCTGCTGCCTTTGATGAAATGTTCTATAAATGTCAATTAAATCCATCTGGTCTAATGTGTCACTTAAGGCCTATGCTTCTTTATTGATCTTCTGTCTGGATGATCTGTCCATTGAGGAAAGTGGCATGTTAAAGTCCCTCACTATTATTGTGTTACTGTCGTTTTCTCCTCTTATGGTTGTTACTATTTGCCTTACATATTGGGGTGCTCTTATGTTGGGTGCATATATATTTACAATTGTTATATCTGATTCTTGGATTGATCACTTGATGTTGCCACTTTTATTCAACATAGTTTTGGAAGTCCTAGCCACAGTAATCAGAGAAGAAAAAGAAATAAAAGGAATCCAAATTGGAAAAGAAGAGTTAAACTGTCACTGTTTCCAGGCAATATGATACTATGCATAGAAAATCCTAAAGATGCTACTGGAAAACTACTAAAACTCATCAATGAATCTGGTAAACTTGCAGGATACAAAATTAATACACAGAAATCAGTTGCATTTCTATACACTAACAATGAAAGATCAGGGAGAGAAATTAAAGAAACAATCCCATTAACTATCCCATCAAAAAATATAATACCTAGGAATATACCTATCTAAGGAGACAAAAGACCTGTATTCTGAAAACTATAAGATGCTGATGAAAGGAATCGAAGATGACATAAACATATGAAAAGATATACCATGTTCTTGGATTGGAAGAATCAATATCACCAAAACGACTATACTCCCCAAGGCAACCTACAGATTCAATGCAATCCCTATCAAATTAACAATGGCATTTTTCACAGAAGTAGAAAAAAAATCTTAAAATATTTATGGAGACACAAAAGACCATGAACAGCCAAAGCAATCTTGAGAAAGAAAATGGGAGCTGGAGAAATCAGGCTCCTTGACTTCAGACTATACTAAAAAGCTACAGTAATAAAAACAGTGTGATACTGACATAAAAACAGAAATATTGATCAATGGAACAGGATAGAAAGCCCAGAGATAAACCCATACACTTATGGTCAATTAATATGTGACAAAGGAGGCAAGACTATACAATGGAGGAAAAAGTCTCCTCAATAAATGGTGCTGGGAAAACTGGATGGCTACATGTAAAAAAATGAAATTAGAAGGTTCTTTAGCACTGTACACAAAAATAAACTCAAAATGGATTAAAGACCTAAATGTAAGGCTGGATAATATAAAACTCTTAGAGGAAAACATAGACAGAACACTCTTTGACATAAATCACAGCAATATCTTTTCTGAGCCATCTCCTAGAGTAGCGAAATAAAAACAAAAATAAACAAATGGGACCTAATTAAACTCAAAAGCTTTTGCACAACAAAGGAAACCATAAACAAAATGAAAAGACAACCCACAGACTGGGAGAAAATATTTGCAAACAATGTAACTGGCAAGGGGTTAGTCTCCAGAATTTACAAGCAGCTTATATGGCTCAATATCCAAAAACCAAACAACCAACCAAAAAACGGGCTGAAGACCTAAAATGACATTTCTCCAAACAAGACATACAGATGGCCAAAAGGCACATGAAAAGATGCTCAACCTCTCTAATTATTAGAGAAATGTAAATCAAAACTACCATGAGATATCACCTCACACCAGTCAGAATGACCATCATCAAAAAGTCTACAAACAATAAATGCTGGAGAGGGTGTGGAGAAAAGGAGACCTCTTACACTGTTGGTGGGAATGTAAATTGGTATAGCCACTATGGAAAACAATATGGAGGTTCCTTAAGAAAATAAAAGTAGAGCTCCCTTAGATCCATCAATCTCACTCCTGGGCATAAATCTGGAGAAAAACATGGTTTTAAAGGATACATGCACCCCAATATTCATTGCAGTACTGTTTACAATAGCCTAGATGTGGAAGCAAGCTAAATGCCCACTGACAGATGAATGGATAAAGAAGATGTGGTACATATATACAATGGAATATTACTCAGCCATTAAAAAGAGTGAAATAATGCTATTTGCAGCAACATGGATAGACCTGGAGATTATTGTATTAAGTGAAGCAGGTCAGACAGAAAAAGACAAATATTATATGACATCACTTATATGCAGAATCTAAAAAAATAGTCCAAATGAACTTATTTACAAAACAGAAACAGTCTCACAGGAAAAAAAATACACAAGTGACTTAGAATTTTTTTCAAAAGATTAAAAAATATATGCTATGTTAACTCTAGTCAAAAAGTTAAAGTGACTAAATCAATATTGTGATTTAGACTTTTAAGCAGAAAATATTACCAGGGTCATTTCATAGTCTTCAAAGGGTTGATTCATTAAATGACATAAAGTTCCTAAGCAACCATGCATTTAATATCAGAGCTGCAAAACATATGAAGGAAAAACTGATTAAACTGCAAGAAGAAATAGACACAGCCACAACTATGGTCAAAGATTTCACTGACACTCTCTTGACATTGAAAGAAAAAGAACAACTAAAATAAAATTAATAAGAATGTAAGGAATGTGAACAAATTTATCCAAGAAATTGACATAATGGATGCTTACAGAATACACCATATGGGAACAGCAATATACACATTGTTTTTAAAAGTGCAAAGAATACTTACCAAGATAGACCCTATTATAATTAATAATATAAATTTCAATTAATTTCAAAGAATGTATAATTCAAAAAGAGTCATGTACCAAAAGGTTCATTGCAGATCCATTTACAATAGCCAGGACATGGAAGCAACCTAAGTGTCCATCAACAAATGAATGGATAAAGAAGATGTGGCACATACGTACAATGGAATATTACTCAGCCATAAAAAGGAACAAAACTGAGTTATTTGTAGCGTGGTGGATGGGCCTAGAGACTGTCATACAGAGTGAAGTAAGTCAGAAAGAGAAAAACAAATACCGTATGCTAACACA
>RJWK010001647.1:44228-78059 GCA_004363435.1 Platanista minor | reverse complement strand
AGCACAGGCTCCGGACGCGCAGGCTCAGTGGCCAAGGCTCACGGGCCCAGCCGCTCCGCGGCACGTGGGATCTTCCCGGACCGGGGCACGAACCCACGTCCCCTGCATCGACAGGCAGACTCAACCACTGCGCCACCAGGGAAGCCCCTTCAAGGCCTTTTTTGATACCACCCAGCGGCCCAGGCCTGAGCAAAGTGTGGTGGAGAAGTCCGTGAGCAACCCTTAATAAAGGCCCCTCAGCAATGAACCGTGTCCCTTGTGCTGATGTATCTGAATTTTGCTGTGGTAAGGAGGCCCATGGAAGACAGCGAGCAATTCCCAGGGACCTCTTCCCGAAACGTTTTGTCAGTGAATGTTTTAAGTCTCTGTCCTCTGGCCTAACGACTGATTACTGCAAGCTGAGATACGTGGGTATGAGAAGACACTGGTTTTCAAGCTGGGGAGGGCAAGGCTGAGATCCACACCTTTCTGGAGATGGGTTCTGTGCTTGAAGACCAGTGCGTACAAGCTTAAGGGAACAGGCAGCACTTCTGAAAGCCCCTGAGAGCTCCCTCACCCCTCGGCGCTGCCCACGGAGAAGCGGGCACCTTAGTTCCTTCTTGAAACCACGCCCCAAGACCCGATGCTCAGAGCACACAAGCGGGCAGACCGAAGAGGGCTCTGGGGCCAGTCCCACAAGAGGAAGGAAGTAACATATCCAAGGGGAGGCCATTACATGATTCCGTTACCACATCCCCACTGCTGTTCTCATCACACCCACCCTTCTGCAAAGCGAGAGGCCCACGAGGTCTGCAGACTCCAGGGAAGGGAAGGCCTCTGGCCAGGAAGTGAAGTCCAGTCAGCAGAGAGGAGCCCTCCTCCCTGGAGCCCAGCAGAGACTGTTTCTCCTCCTCCACTATCTCCTCTCTTATCAGCCAATGGATTTAGCATGTTCCTTATGAAGACAACGATCTGGGAATTGTGTGAATTGTTCTTGCCTCTTAAAGGAACGCTACTTGAATCAACTGATCCATCCCAATGTGAATGGCCTTTTGTGATAAAACCATGAATGTGGGTCCAACTCTAAAGACCTCTAACCTCCCCGGCCAGCCCGTGGCAAGGCTGGTGAAGTGCAGGATGAACTTTGTCTCTGGAGCAGTCCCGTTAGGGTACCCACTCCACCTGCCCCTGACCACTGGGTGCTCCCCATCCTCCAGCTCCAACAGCCTTTCCTCCCTAAACCTCCAGTCTCTGCTTGCGCTCCCACAGCCTAAGCCAAGCCCTCTGCTACACAAGGCAGATACACTAGGGCAACTCTCCCCTCTCCCCATAGCTGGCTGTTACCTGGGGCTTCTGAAGAGATCTATCCATTTGGGTTCAAGCTCCAGGGATACATAAGAATAAAAATAGCTAACCTTTGTTGATCTGCCAGGCACTGTGCTAAGTGCTTCACATGTGTTCACTCCTTCCCTACAACAATGCTATAATGTAGATACTATTATTATATTATCTCTATTTTATAGATGAAAAAATGGAGCCCCAGTGAGGTGAAAGTAATTTGCACAAGATCCTGTAGCTAGTAAGTGACAAAGCTAGAGATCAAACCTGGAAGTCTGGCTCCAAAACCCCAAGCTCTGAGCCACTGTGTCAGAGGAGCAATTTCAAACCCAGTATAAAGAAAGTGGAGGACGCCCCATAAAGCTCCCAATGCTATACCACCTTCTCCACCTGGCAGACGTCATACAGCTTGACAGGAATGTTTCCTACCAAGAAACACCTCCACGTCCGGGCCCTGCCTCCAGTTCATTCTGTGTCATTGGGCAAGTCCCTTACCTTCTCTGGCACAGTCTCCCCCGCTGGAAAATAAGACGTTTGTATGAGAGATGGTTGTGAAGGCCCTGTTTATATTTTGGAGTCAGTCCTTCTCTGCTTTAGTACCACGCAATCTGGAAAGGAAGTTTAATACCACGCTGCTGTTTCCAGGTTCATAATTTCCCTCCTCGTGGGCACCAATCCCAAGCCTCAGATCCTACGCATTCCCTTTCATTCACCTGAGCACAGGCTACTTTCTTCTCCCTGCATCCTCCAACAGGTCCCATCTGGGTCCAAGACCAAGCTCTGATGGACATGCCTAATGAGAGGCTTACATGTCCTCCCAGTCTCTTCTTTTTCCCAAGTGCCTGGTGGCCACGGCCCTGTAGTTAACTTCTCACCAATGGACTGTCAGCACAGCTGATGTGTGTTACTTCTGCTCACCCTCCCTAGACATCTCTCTCCTTTCCCCTTTCCACGAGCTGCAACACGCCAGCCACCCAGCTTCAGTCATCCATCACACAGATGAGGACTGCGCCCTGGCAGATGGGGGGAGGAATAGCAACCTCGCAGAACACAGCTGCCTACCCACCGTGACCAGGTGGGCCATCGCAGGACTATCACAGGCCTTCCGTCAAATTGGAACCAATGCATTTGTGGTCCCTCTATTACAACAGGGTACATGCCAAGGCTATTTATAAAGGCCATCTCTAGGAAGGCAAGCCACTTACAGCTCCCACTGTCCTAGCTGCAGAAAGTTAGCCGATGTCCAGCAGATTGAAGTCCCAAAATAGACAGTGACCATGTGTTCACTGTTCCCAAGCCTCACCATTTGGGAAAAGAACATCTGTGGCCATTCGGTGTCCTGGAGATTTCACGTGATATCTCAATCTGTACCCAGAGCAAAGATTTCTACTCACTTGATTAACCCAGCTCTACCAGAAGCTAAAGAGTTTCTCCATGTCTTCTATTCCCATTCTCTGTTTCTCTACTTAGTTTTAAGAGATAGGAGGAAGGCGCTGGGGGAACGGGCGGGGGTGGGGTGGGGGGGAGTTGAGATCTATTTAGAGGCTCTCTGATAATGGAAATGAACTGAAATGTATAACCTTTGGGGAAGGGATCCATGCCAGCCTCTGTCATGGTGTGATGTCAACATGCTCTTACAGGTATACCCCAAAACTGGCAGCGAGTAAGTCTGAATTATCGAAATATGCTCAGTATGTTACCTCTGGGCAAAGAAAATGCACCTGACCCTGACAGCTAGAAGCAAAGGCACCCAGAATCACCTGAATTACACGATGGGCACCTTGGCAGAAATCTGAGCAAGGGAACTTCTATAAATTTCAATCAATAATTGAGCACCAATTAGGCACCAGACACCGTGCTAGTTTCTGAGGATGGCAAACAAACAAAACAGTTCCTCCTTGAGTGGAACTCACAGACTGGCAGGAGTGTCTGATCGCAGTACAACTAGTTCTAATATGACGTTTGAGTAGTTCTAACCTACTGGGCTGTGATACTATCAAATGCGATGGCCTCTGAATGGGTGAGGCCCGGAGGGTGTCAGAGGAGACAGGACATGTGAGCTTAAGGGCCAGAACTTACAGCAAGGGACCTGGGCAAGGAGTTAAGGGAGAGGAACGTGAGAGGTGGGGCTGACAGGAGGGGTGTGGATACAAATCTAGGGTGTTCTCTAGTGACCTGAATGTTTTCTACCTGCGGAAACCTTACCTGGCCTGAGTGCATTCCCATCCACGTGCCAACAGAGTACTTAAGAACGTGGGCTTTGGAGCTGAACGCTCTTCAGACTGAGTCCCCCTCCTGCCACTCAGTAGGACAGCATGGGCTCTGGAACCAGCCACTGAGGCTGAGTCCTGGCTCTATCACTTCCTAGCTGTAGGGCCCCGGGCAGGATATCTAACATCCCTGTGCCTCAGTTTTCTCATCTGTAAAATGGAAAAACGAATAGTGTCTACCTCATAGGGTGATGGTGAAGCTTGGCTGAGATACCCAAATAAGGGCCACAGTGCCTGGCACACAGTAGGCACCGTATCATTCCTAGTAACCTCACCCAGTCTCATTTCCTTTGTAAATTAGGGGTTTGGAGGATTAAAGAGACAATAAAACCCTAACGTGGTGTTGGCCCATAGGAGGTTCTGATAACTGAATCATGCTGGCTTCTGATTCCCAACAAGCCAAGGCTAAATTACCTGGCCAGCGGAATCTGCTTCCGGCCATGGCTGCAAGAGCAGATGTGGGAGTTCATGGACATTGACTCTGGCTGAGAGACTGGGTCGAGTCAGACCTAAGGGGACCATGGAAAAGTTGAGGTGGCCTGTGAAAGTGCGCAGGTCAATTCCCCGGCCGACAGCGGCATACAGGTGGCACAGGGGAGGGGCGTGGGCTGGTGCATGCCCAACCAAGGTGCACCTGGGCTTTGCTCCAGCCCAGTCTTACTCTGGTGAAGGGAGGGCACAGTTGTTCCCTTCTCCCATGAGCCAGCTAGCATGTCCCAAGAGCCAAATGCCTCAGCCCCGTGGCTGGGGCCCACTGCTAATCACACACCACCCAGGACCAGACTTGGGGACCAAGCCTCCTGTCCCCCTTGCTCACTTTGCATGGCAGCCGTGAGACTAAGCTGGTGGTGCCACCTGCAGACAGTCTGCCCCACCAGGCCGTCTCAGAGCCCAAATCAAGACCTGAGCTCTTGGTGCTAATCAGGCCTTAGAGCCATGCTCCACCCACAAAGGACAAACCAACTCCTGGCTACAAGCCAGCAGGCCCCAGGTCAATCAGGTGACTGGAAACTGCCAGATGAAGCCTTGCTCTTGTTGCAGAATATTGTTCCTGGCACACACACACAGCTCCCATAAGCCTAAGGCATGTGAGGTGCTGGGTGAACACCAGCGAGAAAAGAGGGCAGCGGTGTGGCACAGACCTCAGACAGCTGCATGCCCAGGCCCAGGCCCTCAGAACCCCTGAGATAGCCTCAAAGGACTGTGCCCATTAAACGGCCAGAGTGCCCTGTCAGAGTGAGAGCATCCTTTCCCAGCCCACAGGGACATTGAGAAGATTAATTAGAGGAACCTAAAAGGGCTTGAGCAAGGTTCCCCAGGGAACTGGGTGAATATGTCACCCCTGTCACAAGGCTCTTTAAGTGTGCCTTGGCTGGGTCTTTGTTCAACATTGCATAGGATAACCAAGGCAGACAGCTGGCTGGAGACAAGTGGCCAGCTCAATGCTGTTCTACAGGGTCAACCCACCCCGGGCCCGGGGGCTCTGTGTGGCCACAGTCAGCCACATTGCATGGTTTGGATGGTAGGTGGCAGGAAGGAGAGGAGCTGCTTTCAGAGTGTCTCCTTCTTACTGAGGCCTTTATAAGTCTGCTTCAAAGTGTCCCTCCTCCTCCAGGAAGCCTTCCTGGCCCTTCTGGCCTACAGTGACCTCTCCTGCCTCTGAAAAGCTGTTACCAGGCCTGGCTTTTTCCATTTGCTGCTTTGTTTGGGGCTGACATTTAAAAATATCATTTAGTAAGTGCTTTACATACATTATGTGGCTTAATCCTCATAACTCTGTGAAGTGGATGTGATTACACTCATTTCATAGATGAGGAAGTAGAAACTTGGAAAGGTCAAATAATGTGTGTGTCCTGGCTTTCTGTCATTTTTTTCTCCCATGGGACTGCACTCCCTCACATTAGATTACAAACTCCTCTGTGGCAACCGGGGCAACATTTCCCCCTTCTATCCCCTGAGCCCCTAGGGCCCCAGGTAAACACTGCATGACTGGCCGTTACAGTGACCACTGAGCCTTAATTAACCCAGAGGTGGCACTGATGAATAAAAATGAGATCAGCCACATGGCCAACTGGCCATATGTTAAGGATCCCTGTATATACGCTGTGTGGCATCTTAATCACCAACAACGGTCCCTGCTTAAGCTGCACGTTAATCATCAGGAAACTTTACTGCAACGTTGTTCCTTCGGGGACAACTGAGGAGCTGCAGCTCTAAGGAAACGCCATGTCGCTGGGCTTAAAATGATCCAGTGCCTGTGGTGGGGCAACCCCAGGGGCCTCGCCGGGAGCTGCCGGGGTTAAGCCCAGCCAAGGGCACAGGGGTCAAAGCGCAGGATCCAGGGAGGCCCTGCAGCTCCAGACAGCGTGACCTGGGGCACAGCCCCCAGGAGAGCAGGCGTGGGCCTCACCTTTGGTGGCGTAGGCGTCCGCGGCCATCCGCAACCTGTAAGGGGGGACGCCCGTCAGCGGCCAGTCTTCCAGGCCCACCCGTGCATAAATGTTGAGAGCGGCTTCATAGTCTCCTTCAACATAATCCAACTTGGCCATGATCAGATTGGACTCTTGTAGGAATTCTGACTAGAAGGAGAAGGAGAGAAAAAAAAAACATTTTCCTACGATACGATGTGTGATGCTCCCACGGGGCCCCGCGGCTCTCCACTCCAAGACAGGCATGGGAGCCTTCCTGGCGGTACTGCTCACAGGGGCCCCAGAGCGGAAACAGCCCATGTGGCCAACAGCTGATGAGGGGGGAGGCAACAGGTGGTCTCGCCGTCCCCCGGAATATTACTCAGCCATCATCAGAAATGAAAAACTGACCCCTGGGACCACATGGGTGAACCTCAAGAACATGACGCCGAGTGAAAGAGCCAGTCACACAGGCAACATATATTGGCCAGAACGGTCGAGCCTGCTGAGGCAGAAAGCAGACGAGTGTTGCCTAGGGCTGGGACGATGGGGGCATGAGAGATGACTGCTAATACTTACAGGTTTATTTCTGGGGTGATGAAAATGTTCTAAAATTGACGTAATGGTTGCCCAGCTCTTCAATTGTACACTTGAAATGGATGAATTATATGGCATGTGAATTATACTTCAATAAATCTGCTGTAAAACAGGCTCCCTTCAGGCCTCAGGTTTGGGTCAAGAATGGAAGGCGTGCGTTATGAACAAAACACACGAGCACCTGTCTCAGAAAAAGAGGCTCCACGGACATCCCGGTGGGTCCTGCCCACGGCACTGGGGGTATACCACAGACTGTAACCCAAATAACCCAAGGAGAGGGGCTTTCTAAATTGGTGCAAAAATCAGGACTTGCTTTCTTTCCAGGGACAAACTTTTCTCGCTGAGCTGTTCCAGTTTGTTATGGTTACTGACCCAGGTCCCTTCCCAGGGGCTGCAAGTTCTAACTCTGATGGGCTCGTCTTCCTCTCCATCAGGAGAGGCTGGCTTCCCCAGTCCACACCCACCAACCTCGTCCTCAGCCCATCCTCGAGCTCCACTCATCACTGGGGAAAGAAAAGGCAACCCAGCCATCTATATAAGGAGACAGATTTATCACCCTCTTCTAAGCATTCTCACTGGAACCTCAGCTATACGAGGCCGGATTTTTCAGCCTAAAGAAGCACACCATGAGGCTGCACTATCCTGTAATCTATGGCTGAGACGGAGTGGGAGATACGCAGGTAACCAGCCAGAGCATGGCGAAGCCGCTGTTTCAGCCAAGGCGGTCGGCTTCCGGGCAGTCCCTGAAAGGGAGCAGGGGCAGCACTGCGGAGGACATAGAACAGGCAAGAGAATGAAGGGAGCAACAGGGTTTTAAGAGTGGCCCAAGGGAGTGGCACCAATGCAAGACGTCAGAATTATATTTCGAAACAGAGAAAGAAATCAAAGCAGACTTAAGAAAAGAGAAAAAGAGCTGTGAAAAAAAAAGCATCCACCACAGGGGTTCTCCACCAGGGAAGGGGACAGGGCAGGCTTGGGTACCGTGAAAAGGCTTCCTAGGAGATTCCTGTGTCCTCCCGCTTTCCCCAGAACTGAGACCCATAGGCTGAAAAGCAAACTGAAGGGGGAGAGGGAGGGAGCTAGTGTTTGCTGGGCACAGAGCTTCAGTTTGGGATGATGAAAAGGTTCTGGGGATAGATGGTGGTGATCTGAATATGAATGCACTTAAAACCACTGAACCTAAAAGATGGCTAAAATGGCAAATTTTATGATATTTATATTTTACCACAAGAAAAAAGTTAAAAAAATTAAACCCGGGGCTTCCCTGGTGGCGCAGTGGTTGAGAGTCCGCCTGCCGATGCAGGGGACGCGGGTTCGTGCCCCGGTCCGGGAAGATCCCACATGCCGCGGAGCGGCTGGGCCCGTGAGCCATGGCCGCTGAGCCTGCGCGCCCGGAGCCCGTGCTCCGCAACGGGAGAGGCCACAACAGTGAGAGGCCCGTGTACCGCAAAAAAACAAAAAACAAACAAAAAAATTAAACCCAAAAAATTTTTAATAAAAGAAAAAGGTAAACTTGAAGGGCCAGATGGAAAATATGCAGGAGCTTGAAGAAAACTCCAAGAGCAGAGGCGCAGTATGGATGCACAGTATGGAGAGCCTTGCGGGGCAAGTCCAATCTATGGCCTTGCGCAGAGGAGGAAACAGCTTGGCCAAGGCCCCTGGGCGAAGGGGGAGAGGGGAGCAGCTCCAGCCTGGTGCCGTGTTACCTTGCCTGTGACAAGCGCAACTTTCTTGAGTTGAATCAGAAGCCAGGCCTCCTGACTCCTCGTCCAGGCTCTTTTTGCCACCACACGGCTACCTCGCTCTGGTCTCTACAGCCTCGGTTCACTTGTGTTTTATGGGCACCTGTGTCTGCACAGGGCTTTCCCTAGCTCCCAGCTAGGAGACACCCGAACTTAAGGTCAAGAGGAGAGGAAATTTCACATCAGCCAGCGTGAGTGGGTCAACCCGCCCAAGCAAGAGCAATATGACTTTGGAACACTATAAGGCAGAGGGAGCTAAAAATGGCAACAGGAGAAAAATTCTCTAGGTAGAACCAATAAAATAGCAAAAACTGACTTGTATCTAGCACTCTTTAGTTGTGAAAGAACTTCTACACCTGAGACTCAAAATGACCTTGAGCTAAGTACACTTACAGATAAGAAATGTGAAGCTCAGAGAGCTTAAGTAACTTCCCAAGATCACACAGCTTATAAATCCACAACTGAAAAGCAAACTCAGAATTCTAAGTTGAAATTCAATGTTCTTACTACCGCACTGGGTTGTGGAGGATGGAGAGCGACAACTATGAGCATGTGGTAAAATTAAAGGTTAATTTTTCCGGATGCAGGTAGGGGGATTCGAAGTGGGATAGGGACTAGCCAGGTGCCAGGCCTGGAGCAGCGATCTTCAACCTCTCCCCTCAACACAGTCTCACCCTTATACCTCCTAGAAGGACACTTGAGTCTGACCAGCTGTCACTATGAGGTCCCCCCACCCTTTCCCACTGATTAGGACCCACCAGTGTCACCAGAACCATCTTCGTTAAGAACAACTGACATGGAGACAACTGTCCCTAACTCTGAAGAAAAGTGAAAGAAGGAAGGAAGGAAGAAAGGAAGAAGTCAGAGCTTTAAAAGTTCACTGAAGACTGCCCGTCCCCAGTAGAGAATACATCTGAGATTTTAAAGGGACCCTAAAGAAGCTGACAGGAATGCTGGGGTGCAGTCAGCTATCCGAACAAGACTGACCTCAGGAAACCCTTTAAGAGCCAGACTGCAGGCGGGGAAGTGTCCAGAAACCAGTAAGTGAGGTAACAGGGTGGGGAAGGGGTCAGGGGGGAGGGAAGGCACGATGAAAGAGATTCAATGAAGCAAGCAAGGAAAGACATGAAATTGAGAGGGAAAGCTGAATATAGAAGCCAGGAAAGAGGGCAGGTGAAGGGAAGGGCAGTGCTCAGGGTTTCCTGTGCCATGAGGATTAGGGTCATTGCTCAGGCAGAGGGAAGTTCCTGCCCTGGTTCCCTTCCACACCAAGGTACCAGGCCTGCCGGCGCCAAGGTGCACCCCCCTCCGGGCCAGAGATGCCTGGGACATTCATGAGCTGCATATTTTAGGCAGGATATCAGGCAGTAAGTGACACTCCTGATTAACTTCTCTCTTTTCAGTGGGACAGAGTGTCAGATTGAGTCCTGGGCCACAGATAACAGCTTTATTCCAGGCACCTGGGGAAGATTAGTGCCATTTCTCAGGATAATGTGTCATTAGAGACTCTCATCAGAGAGAACCTAATGGTCTGGAAGCCCCACATCAATTGCACAGGGAGTTGGCCTGCTCCTCAGAAGACAAGCCACAGATGTGCTCTGCCCATCGCCCAGTTCGTCCCTGGGCATCCTTCCCGAGCACACGCTGCCCAGAGGAGGTAGAGCCAGCATATCCCTCTAAGCCCTCATCCCAAGGCCCACGGTACCTTGAGGTTCCCTCTGTCCAGGGCAGCGGTCAGATGCTTGCGGACCTCAGTCATCTGGGGCCTGGGGCCTCGGGGACTGGCCCCCTGCCGCAGGGGGTGTTCCTTCAGGTACTGCTCCAGCTTTGATTCCCCGAGGAGGAGTTCTGCCATGTCATCTACAAAGAACACAGTGAGAAGCTAAATGGGGGTGAGGAATGGTCCGTGTGCTAGGAACTCCCCAAGGACCTCAGGACCATCTTACAGTGAATTCTCCTAATTAGTAAAGAATGTTCCAGAGTATGAAAGCAAAAGGATGGTAGCTCAAGCATTCATTCCTCTGTCCCATATTTATTGAACTAGAAAGATGGATACTCGTTAATGTGGACAGAGCTCAAGTTCAGTAGAAAACACAAGGTTGTCTTATGATTTATTCAGCATGATCGCTACAAAACACACAAAACCCAATACTCTGTATTTTTCAGAGACAATGCAGTGAAATCTGCTAGCTCTTTTGTGGTCTTTGGCTTTATACATGGACATGAGCTGGTAGAAAGTCTTGTGTACTCAGATTCTTAAAACAAGTTCGTGTCAAAATGACCTGAATGCACACAGTTTGTTTCTGCCTAAAAGTCAAAGCTCTACAGACATGATATCTGGGAATGTTTGTACGAAGGTTCTGCTCCTAAGAGTGCATTACTTATACTTCTTTGTTAACGTCTGTGTTGGCTTGTTAATTAGAATAAAAACCTCACTCTAAGAGCAGCTCTTTGGAATCCACACATCTAGACTGTTCTGAGTAAACCCAGAACAATTCATACACCAGCCTGAACACAGTCTATTTTTTTTCTGTGAAGGGACAGAACATAATTGTATGAAAATATAAAAGCAATTTTTAAAGGTCTGGAAGGATATGCCTCAAACCCATGGCAGTAGTTAGCAATGGGGTACAGGAAGGAGAACCTCAACGGGGGTTAGTGGCCAATTAGACTTTAGCTTTATCTGTAATGTCCTGGCCCTAGAAAGGAGAACAGGTTTGCCCATGATTTGTGTAATCTAAAATTAACTAAAAAAAAATATCACAGAGGACCCGCTGAGATTTTGGGAAGCAGGTCTACCGAAGGCCAAGAGCTGTAACAAGAGCCTTTCCAAGTGCTCTGGTCAGTGACCCAAAGCTGCTGAATCTATAGTTCTCAGCAGTGCCTCTGTCTGTGCACTGTGGAGCCGAAAAGAATCTTTCAGAGATGAGACCGAGGGTCCTGGGAGGAACCAAGCAACAGAAAAACAGAGCTGAGATAGACTACTGAACACAAGAATTCCTCAGCTGTCCAAGAAGAGAAAGCAATTGCCTACAAGATGCGGAGGACGTCAGGCTTGCCCCACGGCCGCATCAACACCGAGGGCCGTAAGGCCACGTGGGCACAGAGCCCAGGGATACGGAGCAAAGCCCAAGTGGACAGGCCAGCCCAAACGGCAGCTTCCTCCCAGGAGCATGAGTCCTTCCTGAGAATGAAATCCAGCTAATAAAGAAATCCAGGGCTCAGGGAGGAAGGACATGTAGGCAGAGGCCTGCAGGCCTGCGAGAATTACAAAACAGAACATGACTGTTATAAATTAATATGATTCAAAAACAATAATATGTCAAAAACTGGGAGGAACTTCGAGGGCCATGCCCTCATCTTTCAAAACCCTGTAATACATGTTTAAACAAAAAAAATAAACATGACTCCAATCTTCTTAAAGCTTTATTGGGGACTTCCCTGATGGTCCAGTGGCTAAGACTCCACGATCCCAATGCAGGGGGCCCAGGTTCGATCCCTAGTCACTAGAGAACTAGATCCCGTATGCCGCAACTAAAAGATCCCACATGTCACAACTAAGACCCGGTGCAGCCAAATAAATACATATTTTTTTAAAAAAAAAAAGCTTTATTGGACTCTTTAGGAAATGATTGTCACATGGTGAAGCATTTATTTGGAGCCCAACAATCCCTTCGGATTCAGTTTCTTCTCTCTGTGAATACTTACTAACACCTTATTTTATAATAGTGCACTGCCATCCAATAGAAATATACGCAAGCCACATGTTACTTTAAAATTCGTAGTAGCTATATTAAAAAAGAAACAGGTGAAGTTAATTTTACTAATATATTTTGTTTACCTCAATATATCCAAAATATTGTCAGTTTAACCAGTAATCAGTATTTTTTAAGTTATTGAGATATTTTACATTCTTTTTCATATTAATTTTTCTAAATCCATTGTGTACTTTACACTTATAGCACATCTTGATTCAAACCTACCACAATTCAAGGGGTCAATAGGTACATGTGGCCAGTGGCTACTCTACTAAACAGGAATATGATCACTATTTATAAAAGTGTGTCTATTTCTCTTTAAATCTGTCTATATCCCTTCAGAGACATCTAGAATGATTATCACTGGAGGAAACGATAGGAATTTCTGAATGATAATATTTGGGATAATTTTTAAGCTCTCATCTTTAAAGTTTGAATTATTTATATTGAGCAGAATCATTTAATATTACTTTTAGAAAAAAATGAACTCTTCTATAAAAATTGGAAATAAATTTTAAAAAATATACATATATATATATAATATATATATATATATATATATCAGGATATTAATAGTGGTTATTTCTGAGTGGTCAGACTATCAGTATACTTTGAATTTCTTTTCTGTATACTTTAAGCTTCCCAAAAATAAAATAAAGTAAAATGGGATTCAGAGTCCTAGATTTAAATCTCAGTTTGTTGCTCTGTGACTTTGGCCCTAGGATTTAACCTCAGCATTTTGGGGGGTAATTCTAAGAAAGGCTCTCTGGACACATGAGCTGAGGATTCCTCTCTCCCTGTTAGTCCACATTATTCTGAATTATTCTGAATTATTCTGCATCATTCCCTGCCCCTCCAGCTCACCTCCCTGCTGCTGACCTCCTGCCCCTGCATCTGGAAATGGCTGCCCGGAGCAGAATCGCCAGGCCAGCGAGCAGAAAGGACAATAGATCAGGACCTCTGCTACCTGCTGCATCTCTCTAGCTGTGGGACCAGGGGCATGCTGAAGCATCAATTCCCCCGTTTATAAAATGGGAGCAATACTGTGGCCATAGCAAGACTGCAGAATCGAGTTAATGAGTTCTTAGTAGGGACTATGCGGTGACCTGGTGTGACCACACCACTCAGCTGGGCCTTAAAGGATGAGTAGGATCTGGACTAGCAAACAAGAGAGGGAAGGGTAAACTAGGCTGAGGGAACAGCATAGCATTGGAAAGGTGCAAAGGCAAGCTTCCTTTGCATTGAACAAAGTGGCTGGAGAGCAGGGTGTGGTGAGTGAGAAGACCAGCTGGGGTCAGAACCCAGAGACTCACTGGTTCACCCTCCCCCACCTCCCAGCCCCATCACCACGGGGTGACGCCCAAATCCCTTAGCATGGAACACACACAGGTCCTGGCCAAGTTCTCCACAGGTGCCAGCCAGGTTCACTCCTCCAAGCCTTTGCAAGGCTCTGGGATGCTGAGAACAGTGTTGGCCATTACTGATCTCTAGGCGCTGTGGATCTCCTCCCCGACATGCCCCATCCCAAGCCACCCCCAGCTGTCCCAGCAACCTTGAGCACCCCAATTCCTTCTAGACTATAAGGAGAGGCTTAAAGGAAGAACCTGAGTGTCATTTATTTTTGAGTCCCAGGGCCGGGCACAACATCTGGCAAAGAGCGACAATAAATGGTGAATTAACTCGATGACAGGCAGAGGCATTTGGGCTGCACCCTCAGGGTAGGCCTGTCCCTGCCTGTGGCAGAATCTGCCAGTCGCCCCCTAATATTCATTCTCCCCTTCTTCCTTTAGCATTAGAATGCCCAGGTTTCATCAGTGCACATAGCTTCCCAGGGCCCCTGGGAGCTAGATGCTGCGTGTGACTCAGTTACAGCTGGTGGGATACCCGCAGCATCTGGGCCAGGGCCTTAGCGGGGATGAGCTTGCCATCCAGTCCCTCTTCATCCCACCCTACTAGCCGGGATGTGGCTGTGCTGACAGATACTGGCAACCTGTCCCAGGCCACAGGTGGAAGCCATCTACTGAGGATGGCAAGCAGCAAGACACAAGGACCCTTGGTCTCTAATACCCAGGAGCTGCCACAAGCCCTGGGCGCTGCTTATGGTCAATTAGTACATGAGGGAGAAACATTAACTTTTACCTTGTTCTGCTTAAGTCGCTGTTAATTCTGACCTTTGTTACAGTGGCCAAAATCGTATCCTAACTAGACCTCCCAAACACAAAACAGGCTTTCAGTTGAGAAACACTGTCTGAGAAAACTTACCAATGCCCATCCCCAAGTTCACTGCTTTCTAAACAGAACTCTGCAGAACCCAACTGAGGGCTTTGGTAGAACCCCTAGAGTCTTCACCTCTCCTCTTTCATTGGTTTTTACTTCCTAGGCTTGCAAAGATGTTTATGTAAACAAGGGGCTGCATAGTTGAAGAGTGTACAAACCACTCCCTAGGGCTGTGTGGGATTCACGTCCCTTTGTGTTCACCAACCTCCTAACACTGGGGCAACGCATTAGAGTCTTTTTGTTGTTGTTTGTTTTGTTGGTTTTTAAATTTTACTTATTTTATTTATTTATTTTCGGCTGCACTGCGTCTTCGTTGTTGCGCCAGGGCTTTCTCTAGTTGTGGCAAGCGTGGGCTACTCTTCGTTGTGGTGCGTGGGCTTCTCACTGCGGTGGCTTCTCTTGTTGCAGAGCATGGGCTCTAGGCGTGAGGGCTTCAGTAGTTGTGGCACGTGGGCTCTAAAGCCCAGGCTCAGTAGTTGTGGCGCACGGGCTTAGTTGCTCCGCAGCATGTGGGATCTTCCCGGACCAGGGATCGAACCCGTGTCCCCTGCTCTGGCAGGCGGATTCTTAACCACTGCACCACCAGGGAAGTCCACGCACCAGAGTCTTGATTCAAGACGTGAGGAGAGCCTAGTGCTCTCAGAGCAGCGGGGTGGGCCCTGGCAGAGATTCAGCCTAGAGGAAGAGGCTCTCCTCAGAATTAGGAGACAGCGCCCCTTTTCTCATGGAGGTTCTGGTCCTTCAAGACCATTTAACATGGTGCGGGCTCTAACAAAGATGTGTGTAGCTCTGGCTGGGTGGAGGAGAAGGAGGAGGAGACAAAACCTTCAGCAAGAGTGTAACAGGTCTATGTTTTCCAGGAGGAAAATGTGGGGAAGGGCATTCCAGGCAGAAGGAACAGAATATGCAAAGGCATGACACAGACCAGCTGCTTGGGGAAACTCCAAGAGCTGAAACATGAAGGACGGGGAGATGGGGAGGAGGGAGTCGGGGGAGTTTCCTGTCAGATAGGCAAGGATCAGCTCCTCAGTTCTAAAAGAAGCTGCACATTCTGAGTAAAGAGCTTACAAGCTAATTTGAAATTTAGCATGGTGGCTACAAAATCACTTTTGAAATTTTTTAAATTTCCAGGCTCTGATTAATCTCCCAAGCAAATTATGTTTTCTTGGCCTCCCTTCAAAAAAGGTGACTTCCCTGCCACTCACTCTCCCAACGAGAAGGACAGAAATCTTAAAAATATCAAGCAGCTCGGGGCTTCCCTGGTGGTGCAGCGGTTAAGAATCTGCCTGCCAATGCAGGGGACACGGGTTCAAGCCCTGGTCCGGGAAGATCCCCACATGACGTGGAGGAACTAAGCCCGTGCACCACACTACTGAGCCTGCGCTCTAGAGCCTGTGAGCCGCAACTACTGAGCCCAAGTGCCACAACTACTGAAACCCGTGCACCTAGAGCCCGTGCTCCGCAACAAAGAGAAGCCACTGCAGTGAGAAGCCCGCGCACCAAAACGAAGAGTAGCCCCTGCTCACCGCGACTAGAGAAAGCCCGTGTGCAGCAACTAAGAATGCAGCCAAAAATTATTTATTTATTTATTTATTTATTTAAAAAGATCAAGCAGCTCGTGCCAGAGAAATTATGCAGAAGCTGCAAGGCTAGTGATGGAGGGGGCTCCACGGGCTCTGGCCAAGGACCGCACAGCTTCCCAAACAGAATCCACTATCGACAAAAGAAACAGACGTCCCCCACCCCGCTGTCATGGCCCAACCATGTGTCCCGCTACATGCCGGGACCATGAGGCATAAGGAAATGAGGCACCTCGGGGCACACAAGGAAATGAATTCCCACTGTACTAAAGAATTAAATATAAAAGATGATCAAAATATTAAAAATAGACTTTCACTTCCAGCCAAGGTGGACCGAATTTACCCTCCCATCTAAAATAAACACAAAAACAAGACAGAATATATATATAAAAAAAAAGAAAAGCAGTTTTCCAGACATTGGACATCAGGCGAGAGAGGAAAGTGATCCCAGAGAACTGGGTAGCAAACAAGGTGCGCCCTACGGTTGCCTTGAGAGCTTTCCAGCCGCAACACAGAATCCCGCTCCCGAAAGACTTAAATCTGAGTATCTCTTCCCCCACTTGCCTATTCACATCCCCAGGCGCAGGGGAGAGCATCAGGACTGCAAAGTGGGGCCGGGGTGTACTTCCGAGGATGGGGAAGCCCAGGAGTACTATGTGAGAAACAGCTTTGGCCTCAGGCAGCCGTGGGCTTGAATCCCTGCTCCTCTGTTTCCTAGCTGTGTGGCACTGGACAAGTTACTTAACCTCTCTGAGCCTTAGTTTCCTCACCTTTCGCTACTGTGAGGCGCTGGGATACTGTCCTGGAGCTGGGATTCAAACCCAGATGGCTCCTGCCCCGTCTCCCCAGCAGGTCAGGCACAAACCATGTGGACGTCAGCTTCAAGAGAAGAAGCCCAGCTTCCTTCCCAACCCTGGCCAAGCCGGGACAGGCAGTTTCCAAGTCCCTCTCCTGCTCCGCCTGCTGGGATTCTCAGGTGACCGAAGTGAGGGGGGACTCAGGGGCCCAGGGGCTGGTTTCAACTTTCCCACAGGCATTTTTGGGGGTTTGAGGTGGCAGAAACCAGCTTCCCAGTGACAAATAGAGAGGAAGCCTGAAGCCAAACAGAGACCACTCCCGAGGGCCCTCACCAGGAAGAGTGTGGCGATAGCCCCCGGCAGGGGACTCTGGTCCCCGGTTCATGTCCACGGACAGTCCCATGAGCCTCGCGGCCAGCTCGGCTCTGTGCCCAGGTGGCCCCGGCACCCCCCGCCCCCCAGGGAAGGAGGAGCTGGGCCCTTTGCCACTTGAAGTGACTGCCCCTTCCTCACAGCCTTCTCCCTTGCGGGATAAACAGCCAACACCCAGAGATTTGATCAGATGGGGAAGAAAAAACTTCGGTTTCTACTCTGTTCAGGGAGTACTTGATATCAGTATAAAAAATCTCAACTACTCGGTTTACATGTCAATAGAGAAGCATTAGGTCTATTCAAACCATTCCTGCTGGGGCTCCAATCCAAGAGGAAAAAACAAACCCCTACTGAAGGAGGAACTGGTTTGTCCCCTTTGTTATCCAGCAAAGACAGTCAGGCTCTCCATTTCCCAGTCTCCGTATGAACTCTGAATTTCATCCCTCGTCTCTCTGACTTCTTGTAAATCACAGGTACCTTAATGTTTGCAGCACTTGTGACCCTCCTGTCTCCCAAAGAGTGCTGACAAGAAAACAGAGACCATCAGATAGTGTTAGGAGGAGTATAACTCGATAGGAGTGTCTACAGAGGGCAACTCAGCAATACCTACAAAACAATGTATGTCCCTGTACCATCCGACCCAGAAGTTCCAGTTTTAGCAAATTCTCCCATAGATACACGCACTCTTGAGCTCAAAGATGTACGTATAGGGATGTTTAGTTTACTACATGCAGCCCTACTGGTAATGGCAAAGGATAGGAACTACGACAGGGGGCCTGTTAAATGAAAGATGGTGTACCCCAGGCAAGGGGAGAGACTGTGACTGTGCCCGTTAAACAAAGGGAACAGATCTAAACACAGCTCCGTGGTAGCCTGGCTGCACAAATGGCCCCAGGTCCTCATGCCTCCCTGAATCCACATGCTTCGTGGCCTTTCCCATTGACCCTGGGCTTGGCCACATGACTTGCTTCAACTGATATGACAGGAGCAAATCTGATGCACACAGAAGCTCAGAAAAGGGCTTATTCACTTCCACTTCCCTCTTGCTTCTCTGCAACCACCATGAGAACATGCTTGGCTGGCCTGGACCTAGGAGGCATGCAACAGAGCTGAGCTGTCTCAGGTGAGACCCAGCCAGGTAAGCGCGCCCAGCCAAGGGCAGCAGCATCCCTGAGCTGACCCACGGCTGGCCACCGAGGCAGGAGCAAGTTCTGATAAGCCCAGAATCACGAAAAACAATAAAATGTGGTTGTTTTAGGCACTAAGTGTTCCGATGATTTGCTACAGAGTAATAGATAACAACTCAAAGACAGATACAAAATAGGGAGTGCAGTATGTCACTACTGTGTGCAAAAGCCAAAAACCAACAATGTACTTTCTTATAAATGTATAGGTACACAGAGTGTTTCTGAAAGGGCCCCCAGGAATGGTCGTTTCAGTGGAAGGGTGCAGGAGGACACAGAGATGATGTAAGCAGGCAGCTACTTTCACTATGTATTCCTTTGCATTATTAGATCTTAATAACCATGTACATTTGTTACCTAGAAAGTATTAACTGGCTAATTTAAAAGGAAAAAAGATGGCCCGTGTTACAGTGTACTCTGTATCTAGAGCAGCTGGTCTGGGCGCCCACAGAGGGCTTCCCACGACGTACTCCACCATCTCAGAACCACGTGAAGATGTTTTAAGTCTGCAGTTACTACTGAGAAACAAGCACCCACTCTCCCTGGGCCGCCAGCCTCTCTCACACACACTCCAGGCCCTCAGCATCCTTCCAAGGCCGTGTCTCACCAGAGGGTGCCTGGACATGCTGTGCCTGGCTCCCTTCTCCTGCCAAAGTTCAAGGCATCGTCTGAGATGCATTTCAGGGTCCACCGGGAGAAGCTTCCTCTGCTCCTTCCGCCTGAGCTAACCACGTACCTCACAGGGCTCTGCACATGCAGGCACCAGCCAGCCCGCGCCAGGACGTACAGCAGCGAATGAGACAGGAGAGTCCTCTGCCCCCAGGGAGCTTACGTTTCTGGACAGAGGAGACAGAGACAAACCAGAGAAAGGCCAGACAGTGGTAAGAGATGTGCAAAGAACTAAAGCAGGGTGGCGTGACAGTGAGCAAGTGTATGGCTACTTGAAACTGGGTGGTCAGATCAGAGCAAGAGTCTCCAAGGAGACTCTTGAATGATGACACTTGAATGATGTGATAGTCAGCCATGCAAATGGCTGAGGGAACAGCATCCTCTCAGCTCACATAAGGGCCCTAGGTGGGGACACAGCTGGTGTATTCTAGCAACAGCAAGAAGGCCAGCGTGGCTGGAAAAGAGGGAACAGGTCAAGATGGGGATAGACAGAGAGACAGATCATGAACTTTCTCACAGACTGAGGTGAGAAGTCTGGCATTCACTCTAAGTGCAATAGCAAGTCTTTGGTTGGGGGCTGGGGGTAAATGGGGGTGTGCAATGATCTGATGTAGGTTTTGGAAAGATCCCTCTGTCTGCTGCGTGGAGAATGAACTTGGGGTTGGAGCATGGCAGAGGCAAAGGCAGAGCCAGTTAGGTTGCTGTAGTAGTCGGGCGAGAGGTGACAGACACTTGGACAAGAGGGTAAGTGGTGAGAAATAGCGCAGAGAGGGAGAAATCGTTTGAGTGAGACATAGTTTGGAGATAAAATAAACCAGACTAACTAATGGAATGGACTGGAGGTATGGCAGACAGAATAGTAGCCACCCCTCGCCCCATCAAGACGTCTATGTCCTAACTTCTGGAACCTGTGGATATGTCACCTTGCCTGGCAAAGGGGACTTTGCAGATGTGATTAAGTTAAGGATCTTGAAATGGAAGGATTCTCCTGGATTATCTGGGTGGGCACATTGGGTCCCTAGAAGAGGGAGGTAGGAGGGTCAGAGTCAGAGAAGAAGACAGGGTGATGGAAGCAGAGTGAGAGAGACTGGAGGACACTGAACCATGGGCTTTATAGATGGAGGTGGGGCCACAAGCCAAGGAGTGCGGGCAGCCTGTAGAGGCTGGACGCGGCGAGGACACAGACTCCTCCCTACAGCCTCCGGAAGGAATGCAGTCCCGTTGACACTTGATTTTAGCCCAGTGAGACCTATTTCCTATTTCTGACCTCCAGAACCGAAAGAAAACAAATCTGTATTGATTCAAGCCAGTAAATCTGCAGTAATTTGTTACAGCAGCAGCAGGAAACTAATGCACGAGGGTTGAGGAAAGGAGAGAATTAAAGGTAAATTCTAGATTTTAGATCGCACAGTGGAGCGGTACCGCTTTGCCACGTACTGAGGTGAGGAAGAAAACACCCAAGAGTTCTGTGTTAACCAAGTTAAATGACACTTGATATCCAAGTAGAGAAATCAAGTCAGTGGATGAGGGTCCACATCAAAGCTGGGGGAGACTGAGTGGGAAGGACCAGGAAAGAGAGACTGAGATCAGAAGTTTCCAGAAAAAGGGAGTAGTCAAGTGGGTTCAAAGCAGCTGGAATATCCAGGAAGATAAGAGCATAAATAAAACCATTACGTTTGGCAGCATGGAGGCAACATCCGGAGGCGGGGAGACCTTAACGTGAGAAGGCTCGGGGAAGCCCAGGAGATTAACAAACCCAGCCAGGGTGAGCAGAGGAGCTGACGACTCTCTGAAGAGCCTTTACCAAAAGGGAACAGAGAGATGAGGCAGTAATTAGACAGCGATGTAGGGCTAAGGACGGTTCCAATAGGAAGTCTAGGGCATGTGTGCATCCTACAGGGCATGGTCCAGGAGAGCCAGACAGAGAGCCAGAGAACTGATCCAGGGAGGCAGAGAGTGGACTGCAGAGGCCAATCTGGGAAGGCAAGGACGGAAGGGATTCAGAGCAAAGGGATTCAGGGCTGCAGGCCTTTGGATGGAACCGAGGCCCCCAAGCAGGGCAGAAGGAAAGCAGGTCAACTCGGCGGGGAGGAAACGAGCCGGTCTCCTGATTGTTTCTATTTCCTCCACAAAGAGTGAGGCAAGGTCATGAGCGAGGGGTGACAGCAAGGCACTCAGAGGACGTACAGGGTCTAAGAAAAAAGAACGCGTGCGACAGACATTTTGGAAAGGGGGAACGCAGACCTACTGGAGGAGGGGCAGTGCCTTGGTGAGGTCACTGGTCACCAAGGGCACGTGGTCAGCAGTCAGGAAGGTGAGGGCGTTCCTCAGCCAGACCCACGGGTAGGTAGAGCTGGGCCGAACCAGGGTAGGGACACTGTCACGGAGGTGGATGGGGAAGAAAAGGGCACACACCTTGACTCGAAAATATGGATTACATGCCCTACACCTGTTTCAAATCTAAGTCAGGTCACGTCACCCCTCCCCTCAAGCCCTGCAATGGCTACCCCCTCACCCAAAGTGAAAGCCAAGATGCTTGTAACTTACCACCTTAGCTCTGACCTCCACCCTATCGCTCTCACATTCACACTCCACCTCCAGTGCTCAGCACGCGCAGCAGGCGTTCCACACACATTTCTGGAATGAGTCAATCAATGAGCATGTCTCCCCTCCACAGACACGGCCCAACCCAGTACCTTAGTCTCTGGAGACACAGCCCCCTCCGCCGGGGTGCCTGGCACACAGTCGGGGCATGATGCTCACTGAGACCAGAACTCCCCGTGTCTACCTCAGGCCCCACTGCTCCCCTTCCAGTCTCCTTGTTTAAATTGTGACCCAGCTCGGAGGGCCCGGCTACTTGGAACTCTTACTGACAGGCAAAGACGGCGTGAGGCAAAGAGTAACGGGCTCAGAAGAAGCTGGCAGAGACGACGTTCTGGGATAGACAGGGTCCAGGCCTCATGCCAGTGCCCCCTCACATCCACACACAATGCAGAAGCTGAGGGACAGGATGGGAGAGGAAAATGTGGGGACAGAAGACTATGCTTCCTCTGCGCTGGCAGAGTAGACGAGTATGCTGGACACACACGCACACGCACGCACTTCCCCTAGAGAAACCTCATCTAAGAAAAGACAAGGTAACTTGAAAGTCATGAGCTTGGAGTTGGCCTGACCTGTCCCCAGAGCTCCGCAGGGCAGGAAGTGAGTCTAACGGGCAGAGGGGCTGTTATCAGGCCAGCCCAGAAGGCTTGGAAACGGCTCTCTCAGAAAGCCAGTCCCACACAGGTTTGTTAAACGTACACCCACAAGGACTCAGCAAGCTCCTCCTGAAGATCCAAAGCCCCAATCCAGTCCTTGACTTGAAGGGGTAGGGTCTGTAGGGAGGCGGGTACCACCAAGCCCTGTACGGTGGTGTGCAAAGACCAGCAGGGACACTCAGGAGGGTGTGAGAAGCAAGTGAGGTCTGAGGGGCCTGAGGAATTTCTCCAAGTGAGACTCCAGGCAGAAGGGTGACTGGACACCGCCAGCGTGTGTGCTGGGGCAGGGCGGGGAGGAGGCTGCCACAGGGTGTGCGGCGGCTACAACGGGTCAGGGAGAGCCACTTTCCCAGGCCTCCAGGCCCAAGACTCAGTGGGGAGCTGACTGCCTTGGCCTGGTGCCTGGTGGACCAGGGAAGGGAGGGTGGCATTGACTGCAGGTCCCTGGGCTGGGCACCACCCACCCCTCAGGGGTATCATCTCACCAACTGGACACTCCTCCAAGGCTGGCTAACTTGAGAGAATGCTGCTTCAGAACCTACAAGAGCCAGAGGGGGCAGTTCCTCAATGGAGACCGGCCCGGCAGCAAAGGGGCTGAGGCAGCCCGAACGTGAGGAGGAAAGAGGGATAAGGGGGGCAGTGAAGGGACCAGAACCCCTCCCTGGGATGGGCCTCCCAGCAAGTGTCCACCCTGCAGTTGCCCAAGAAACAGGGAGAGAAGGCCACAGGCAGCCAGCCCAAACAACGATCCATCAGCCCCAGGCGGGCCCAGGCCAGTCACACTAGGACCACACGAAGAGGCTCAGATGTGCAACCACGTGTGGGTGGACACTCCCTCCCCGGGGGCCACCACAGCCCAGTCCCTCCACTACCCCCAGCCCCGAGCCCAGTCTGCCAAGTCTCCATGTACCGGACTCAGCGATCTTCGCGTTCCAGGCCCTCAGGACAGGGCTGGCACCCAAGAGGTGCTCAGTAGGTGTCTGATGAGTAAATGAATCCAAGTTAACTCCTCCAGAGCACAGGCCAAGCTGTTCATTGAATAATTAGTTGAGTACCTACTGTGTGCCATCCATGTGATTGGTGCTTGGGATAGAGCAATGAACAAAAAGGCCGTGCCCTCCTGGGGCGGCCAGCCCAGTGGTCTCATTCATCTTCATGTCCCCATTACCCATGGCAGCACTCCTACGTCCTACCCCAGGCTCACTGGGTGCTTAATGGGTGGCTGGAAGAGAAAGCCCGAGGCATCTGTCAGACCTGGGCTGCAGCGCTTACTAGTCCTGTGACCCAGCAAACACGGGTTGTTGTCAGATTCTCAGCACAACGAGAACCCCACCCCCACTAAGCATCTTTGCTATCATTGCTATTATTGTTGTCCTGCCCACTTCGTCCACACCCTCTAAAGGACTGAGTATCTGGAACTTTCCACCCTCTTTCCACACACAGTACTCCGGATGCAGTGAGGCTGCTTGAGATAATGCTTGTGCTAGAAACTGCATTATCTTATTTGTCCCTCAAAGTAACCTTTGAGATAAAGATTGAGGCTCAGAGAAGCCAAGTAATTCACCCAAGGCCAGACAAGCAGTGTCGGACCCAGGATTTGAACCCAGATCCAACAGGGCAAAATCCACCGCTTTCTTCTGTACTAGGTTCCTTTCCTCTTTGCTAAAATACCTCCAGCCGCCTAAGAGAGTGAACTACTGTCCCACTGCCCAGGACCGAGGGGGCTCCAGGACACAGGACTCTCGGTGCTAAGACCGGGAGAGGCCGCCTAAAGCCACGCTCTGCCAGGCCTCACCCACCACCCTCAGCACCCAGTAACCCTGCTGCACCCTGTAGCCTTCAGTGATGCTGTCACTGTTCTCCTCAGGCCACAGATGACACTGTCCCACCACTTGGACAATCATGTCTCAGTGTGGTCCGGGAACTCCCTGCGCCACAATCCCCCGGGTGCTGGTTAACAACCCTGTTCCCTGAACCCGACGCCACCAAGACTTCCCGAAGCAGAAGCTCGGACGCAGCCTGGGACTCCGAGTTACTAAACAGCCCCAGGTGAGTCAGCTGCCCAGAGGGTGAGGGACTGCCCTGAGCGGGTAGCTTCCTGTGGCTGGTGACCGGCTAGCTCTGCTTCTTCTGGTGCAGCGTCCCCCCACCCCCACCCCCGCTCCACAGGAGGTGCTCCTTAAATGCTAAGAATGGTGGCTGAGGGCAGGGGCTTTCAGACATGCCTGATGACACAAATCACCGGAGGCTCAATTTTGAAATGCAGATTTCCAGTCTGCATCTTGGACCGAGAATCGCCACCCTAGAGGAGACGTCTGGCAATCCATAATGTCCGAGCTCCCTTAATTCGGTGCAGCTCAGAGCGTGTCCATGGACCAGCAGCACTGGCAAAACCTGGGAGCTTATAAAGAGTGCAGAAGCCTAGGCCCCAAACCAAACGGGCTGCATCAGAATCACCGGGTGTGGAGCCCCACAAACTGGGTTCTAATAAGCCAGCTCAGTGATTCTTTGTTCTGAAATGTTCAGAAAAACATTAGTGTAGAATAATGGAACTAGAGTTGTAAGTGGGCTAGAGTCCTAGTCTATGAATATCTCCAAGCCTCGGTCTACTCGTGCCCTGAATGGGAATCACAGCCCCGACCCCACTCCCCAAGTGACTGTTGTGATGATTAACCGGGATCCACGTAAAAGTTCATGCTCAGAATCCAGCACACAGCTGAAGCTCAAGAAATGCTTGTTCATTCTCCCTCCTTACGGGCACTGTTTTAACACCCATGAAGTCGGGAAAAGTAAGGTTTCAGTGGTTCCAGTAATGTGCACAAGGTCACTCAGAGAGCAAATGCCTGGGGATTCTGACTCCACGTCTGGCAGGCCTGTGAAAGGACCAAAAAACATCTGTTCTGCCTGGTGCTGGCACCTCCATCACGTGCTGTGCTTGATGAATAGGGACAGACAAACCAGGAGGGCAGCAGGGGCTGAGGCCACAACACTAGGTTTCCTGTGGCTGTGGCTGCCCTTTATAGTTTACGTGGCTCTCATCTCACCAGCCTGCCAAACTCTGCTCAGTCTCATCTTGGTGGCTGACGGGGATGGTTTTGAGACATCTCAGAAGACCTCTTCCTGTTTGCAGCAACATGGATGGACTTGGAGGGCATTATGCTAAGTGAAATAAGTCAGACAGAGGAAGACAAATACTGCATGATATCATTTATATGTGGAATCTAAACAATACTACAGGGGGCTTCCCTGGTGGCACAGTGGTTAAGAATCCACCTGCCAGTGCGGAGGACACGGGTTCGAGCCGTGGTCCGGGAAGATCCCACATGCCACGGAGCAACTAAGCCCGTGTGCCACAACTACTGAGCCTGCTCTCTAGAGCCTGTGAGCTGCAACTACTGAGCCCACGAGCCACAAGTACTGAAGCCCACGCTCCGCAACGAGAAGCCACCGCAATGAGAAGCCCACGCACCGCAACACAGAGTAGCCCCCGCTCACTGCAACTAGAGAAAGCCCGCGCACGGCAATGAAGGCCCGACACAGCCAAAAGTAAATAAGTTTATTAAAAAATAAATAAATCTTTTTTTTTTTTTTTTTTTTTTAAAGAAGCAGACTCAGATATAGAGAACAAACTAGTGATTACCAGGTTGGGGGAGGGGGCAATACAGGAGTGGGGGAGTGGGAGGTACAAAGTATTGGGTGTAAGATAGGCTCAAGGATGTATTGTATAACACGAGGAATATAGCCAATATTTGTAATAACTGTAGATGGAAAGTAAATTTTCCAAATTGTATAAAAATTCAAAATTAAAAAGAAAAAGACCTCTTCCCTCTTCCTGGCTCCTCACATGGGAAGCAATGTCTTTCACACAAGTCAAAGGTCTGGAACCCTCCACCACCTGCCAAGCACAACATCACCCAGAGGGACAGGAATCCACCCACTTGAGGGCAATGTGAATCAGGAGCAAAGGCCCTTCTGGGTGCAGCCTGGTGCAAAGCCGGCCGCCGGCAGGTGCTCTGGGTAAGCGAAGAGGTGCACCAGTTAGATCGCCTTCAGCAGCAAGTACTGAACACCCGACTCAACAAGGCTTCAACAAGAAGGTGTTTTATTATCTCAGGTAACAGGAAGTCCAGGGAAGGACCGCTGCAGGCGTGGTGCGCCAGCAGCTCAGCAGCATCACCAGGCTCTCCCTGTGTCTCCGTAGCCCCACCCTCTGTAACCCACGGAGCCCCCTCACTCCTGAGCCGAGTGCCTCCTGGCACAAAATGGCTGCAGCTCCACGTCTCAAAAGCATGAACCATTTCCAGGGCAAGAAGAGAGAACGTTCTTCTTCTCTCTTAAGCATGTATGTCACTCTTAAGCATGAAGAAATCCTTCCCAGAAGCCCCCTCCCACAGCAGATGTCTCTGATGTCTCATGGGCTAGAGCTGAGTCACATGCTCATGCCTCAACCAATGACAGGCAAGGGAGTAGACCCTTGGGGCCAAGGCCCACCTCCCATAAAACACATGGTGCTCAGAGGGGCCGACAGCTGAACAAAATCAGGGCTCAATTAGGAAGAAGCAAAATGAGTGGAGACGGAGAATGCTGGATGGACACCACCAACCCCACAGGTAAACACCAGTCCCCGCAGCACAACACTCTGCAGGGACGGGGTCATCACCTGTACCTTGGCCCTCACATCCATTTTGGAAGGCCCTCAGCCTTGCTTCCTGAAAGACGGATTCCAACTGGTCAGGAGCCTCCCCTGGTGAAAGTCTACGGACCACTTCAACATGGCACACCCAGCATGGGCTAGGAGGCTGGTGGCCCACTAAAGCGGGAGCACACCCTCAGCCCTTCAGAAGGACCACCACAGTGGGGAGACCCGGCACATGCCCAGCAGACAGTGGGGGGGAAGGGAAGCGGCCCTGAGCAGGGAGGTGGGAGACACTAGCACCCACCACGAGACAGCCCATGCTATCTCTGCTGTCTAAGGGCTTACTCTGTGCAGGCCCCGGGCTAAAAGCACTTTCAGGTGCTCTTTGGCTTGTTTGTTTTGTTCTGTTCTCATGTGGTCCTTCCAGCCACCTTACCAGTTTAGCACTGTCATTACAGGTTCACGATCCCTTGTCCATAATTTCCAAACTCCAAACCTCTCTACAAACCAAAAGCTGGGTTTTGTTGTTAACTTACTGGGCAGTTAAACTGAACCAACATAGGTTATTTGGAGTCTATTTATCCCTTTTGCAATGACTGTTGATATGTTTTGATGCAGCAATACTGCTTGTTTTCTCGTGAAGCACTGCCACTAACCCCACGGGGAGTGTCATGTAATGTCCAGTATATACACTGCACTCTGAAAAATTCTGCATCCTGAAACCCATCTGGCCCCAAGGGTTTCAGAAAAGGAATTTTGGATGTGTGTCCCCACTTTACACATGGGGTTTCACAAGGCGGAGTAACACTCTGACCCAGGGTCCAGACCTCTGACCCACTCTGCTCACCTCTGCCATTGCCGGCTGGTGGCTTTAAGGAAGACACCTCTCTCTCTGGGCCTGTTTTCTAATCTATAAGATGAGAAGGGGGCTTCCCTGGTGGCGCAGTGGTTGAGAGTCCGCCTGCCAATGCAGGGGACGCGGGTTCGCGCCCCGGTCCGGGAAGATCCCACGTGCCGCGGAGCGGCTGGGCCCGTGAGCCATGGCCGCTGAGCCTGCGCGTCTGGAGCCTGCGCTCCTCAACGGGAGAGGCCACGGCAGGGAGACGCCCGCGTACCGCAAAAAAAAAAACAAAACATGGGGAGATTGGACTAGATCAGTGGGTTTCAAATGTGTTTTTTTAAGCACATTAGCCCTTCCTTCAAAGGAAACTTTAAGGGAAAATGTACCTGTTCCAGTGAGTGAGGCCTGCCCACCTGGTCACCAGGGTGCTTTCTCAACAGGACAGTGTGCAAACTGCTATCCACTCTGATCGCTCAGGGCCCATCTGGTTCTAACTCTCTGTAGCTGTCTTCTCAGAGGCAAACAGCCTTTTCTGTGAGGGAAGGACAGCTAGGAGGAACCTGAACCAGACCTTGACAGGTGGCTAGACTTCCGACCTGCAAAGAGGACTCTGGAGCCCAACAGCTTGAGCACAGGTGAGAGATGAAAAGCAAGGGGAGCGCGAAGGTCCGGAAGGCCAAACCAGCCAACGGAGGGGCCCCGCGCACCAAGGGGATGAGAGGTCAGGCTGCAAAGGCTGGCTGGCCAAGCAGATGGGTGTCAGGTATCCTCCCTCTCCACTCCCAGCCTGAAATTCCTGTGCCCTGGAGGCGGGGGGGCGGAGCTGAGCAGTCCCAGCCCCACTGTGTGGAGCCACAAGGTCACAGTGTTTTTGCCCTGACCGCAGCGACCACCGTGAGCCCCAATGCCTAGCTCAGAGCCACCCATGTGCTACTGTGGAATAAGTGAATCTTCTGGATCCAAAAATCAGGACGCGTGGTCTGCCACAAAGGCATGTCCTTTAGAGGACCAGCAGGACAGAGCATTTGAAAGCAGGACGCTGGCCTGGGAAGGCCAGGAGGGAGCGTCTCCTGTTTCCTTCCTCTGTGTCTGGGGGCTTCCCGAGAGTCTGCTGTGCCCCAGGAGTGTCCAAAGAAGCCATTCCTACACGCCAGGGCCACCTTCTCACCCCGCTGCAGGCTCTCAGATACACCTCAGCCTTGTTTCCTAAGAAGCCCCTCGGGCAGGCAGAGGGGCCCCCCCATCCACCATTACCTGTCCCCCTCTCTGGGAAATCTCCAGGGGCCTGAGCGAGCCCAGTCCTCCTGCGAAAGGAGAAGCCACATGCCACCCGTGCCCTCCTTTAAACCACAGGAATATCAGCTATTGGCAAAGGCGAGAACCTCACTCTCACTCAAAAGTCTAAGTATAGTTCGTAACCAAACTTTACCCCGCTAAATATTCTTTGTTTCAGGCACCACTTCCCTACCTACCCCTCACCAAGAGGTAATTAAAGTGACCCCAAATCACACCTAACCAGAAGGGCGATAGTGCCTTCAAGGAGACACTATGATTAGGGCCTAATTGCTCTAAGTGAGCTCAGCGACTGAGCCCGTCTGAGAAGCTGAGCAGCCTGGGGAAGTGGGGAGAGGCCGACACCGCCCCAGAGCGAGCGGCTGTCTTTCGGCTGGGGGGCGGGCTCCAAAAGGCCTGTTCTGTTACTGAGATATGCGGAAGTTTTGACCAGGCACAGCTCAGGTGTGTCATCTCGAGGTCTCCCACACTTTTTCCCAACCAGGTGATAGCCAGGACCTGGCCTGCCTTGCCCAGGGTCATGCTGAGTCAGCAGGAGGGAGTGAACACCAGTATTTTGCATATACCAAGTTTAACATATATCAACTCATTTCATCCTCACAGCCACCCTGATGGGTTAGGTATTATTAACCCTATATTACTGATGAGGAAACGCAGGCTCAGAGATGTTAAGTAACTGGCTCAAGGTCACCCAGCCAGCCAGAGTCCGAATTGAAGCCCAGGGGCCAGGTCACTGCACTTTCTCACACAGCAGTGAACCTAACCACCAGGAGGCTAGAGGGTGACCTTCTGGGGAGAGAAGGCAGCTGGGACTGCCTTCCCAGGGCCAGGGCTGACCTGTGAGCCGACAAGAAGCTGTTGTGCAGTTCTCCACGTTCACCCCTGACGCCTCGGGTGGCCACGCCATCTCCAGGCCAGGGCCCCTCCCACTTCCCTGTGCCCACCAATCCCCTTCAGGTCTGGGGTGGGGCCCGATAGTGTGCGCTCCTCACATGCTCCCAGATGATGCCCATGCTGCTGGACCCCTGACCACACTTGAGGTAGCAAGAGCCTGGCTTGAGTGGACTCCCCCATGCCCCTTAGCTTGTATGTATTCCCATCCCCACTCTCTTGCTGGAACTCATCAGAGCCTGGCATTTAGCTGCCACACATTTTGGTTCCTTGAGATGGAGTGATTAAAAACAGTGACTGCAGTGGGGTATGAGGCAGAAAAGGGACTTCTGGGCTCTGTTTCCAGCTTGGCATTGGCCCTTTTCTTCCTTATACACCTCTTGGCAAAACTATCTAAACCAATTTATCTCAAAGGAGTCAGGCTGGAGCAGCAGGCTCTGAAAGTGTCCGCTATTTACCGCCCTCCATGGGAGGGGCTGCCACGCCCCGAGCACATAAGCTGACGTGCTGAGTGCTGAACGGAGAGGCTTGCAGCAAGCGGGAGCGTCGAGAACGACTGACTCCTCTGCTCAGAACCTTCCCGTGGCTCCCACATCACTCAGAGAAAACCCAAAGCCTTAACCATGACCCATGAGGCCCCATGCCATCTGCCCCTGCCACCCCTCAGCCCTCACCAGGTTTCTGCCCTTGAAGTCCCCTCCCTGGAACACACTCCACCAACTTAGCTCTTTATCTAGGATGCTGCCTTCCCATCGAGGCCCTTCCCCTGCCACCCATCTAAACAAGCCCCACCCCCATCCCACCCCAAAGCACTTTTCCTTCTTCCCCTCTTTATTCTTCTCATACCACTTACCACCATCTGACATCCTGTACACTTTACTTCATGATTTTATCTGTCTCCCTGCCACTTCCCTACTAGAATGTGGGTGTCATAAGCGCAGGGATGTTTGTCTGATGTGGTCACTGGTAGATCCCCAGTGCCTAAAACAGCGACTAGTACATTGGCAAGTACTCAGTATTTGTGGAATGAATGAA
Source organism: Platanista minor (assembly GCA_004363435.1). Lineage (NCBI taxonomy): Eukaryota > Metazoa > Chordata > Mammalia > Artiodactyla > Platanistidae > Platanista > Platanista minor. Next base: position 47,135 of record RJWK010001647.1, on the reverse strand, counting down.
TAAGTGAATGAATGAAGGGCCTGCCTACTAAGGTGTCAGGCTCTGTGGCTAGCCCTGGGAGTCTCTAGGCTCCTTTGAATCTCATAACAACCCCTACAAGGTAAGTCTTTTAATCCTCATTCTAAGATGAAACAACGGAGGCTCCGAATGGTTAAGTAATTTGACCAGGGTCACAGAGTTAGGAAGTGGCAGGTCCAGGACTCAGGCACTGGTCTGGCTGGTTCCAAAGACTGTGCTCTTTTCTGCCTGTGGTTGCCTTCAAGGTAACTGTCTTAGTATGACAAACATGACATTAACTTGCTGTCCTTATTCTAAACAGCAAATGTTTTAGCTTAGGGATTTTGCCAAATCTGCCCAAAACTTGAGGTCTAGTGCACCCAGGTGGGTCTGGTGACCCCAAAGCCAGGAGCAAGTCCCACTGCCAGTCAAGGGAGCCCCCTCAGCCACAGAAAGGGAAAGACCCTCCTACAAGCACTTCTCTGAACCCCAAAGGAAGGCCACAATAATTCTTTTTTGTTTCATCCTTTTTCTTTTTTTTTTTTTTTTAATCTTCCTGAGCAATCTCTTTGACCTTTTCTAGTCTGTGTGACCTTTGGCCATCAGTGGCTGCTGCTTACCATGTGGGTTCTGGGGCAGAAATCTCTCTCTCATGAGTTTCCCCAAACCAAACTTGCACATAGACCCATGGACCACAGTGCCCCGTACAACCTGCTCCCCCCGCAAGCCCCATTAATGACTGTGGCTTAGATTCGACGGACCAAGCCTTGGAAAGGGAGCCAAGCCTAGAGGGGCTGTGAAGGTAAGATCAGCTCAAGCCACTGAAAGCCCATCTACCCTCTCATTCCAGAGACCACCATAGTTTGAGTTACCCCACCTCCCCTACCCATCATTCTCAGTCACATGATCTTGTCTGTTTTCTTCAAATCACTTCTCACTATCTGAAGTTACCTTGTTTACTGTGTCCATATTTGCTTACCATCTGTCTCCTCAGAGGAGGTAAGTGCATGACGGTAGAAGCCTGGTCAGTGCTTTTCACCACTGTTGATGCCTGGCACATGTGGGCATGCAAATATTGGTTGAATGAGTAAATAAAGCAGGAAACAAGGGGTTCTGAAGGGAAAAACCAGGGAGCTTACCAATGAACTTATTTAATCCTAAGATCAACCTGCCCTGAAGGTATTCTATGCCCACACAGCTGGGAAGTGACAGAGTAGACCCAGGATTATCGAACTCTGAAGAAACAAGAAAACTTTGCAGGTACGGGGAAGAGAAGCAAGAGGGCAAGCTCGTGACCCTTACAGGGACAGCAAGGTCAGGCTGTCACTGGGGCCCAGGGGACTGAACACCTTTTCCTCAAATGCTCGCTTAACTGAGAAGAGTCAACATGTTCCACATGCTGAGCCCAGGTAGGTCTGTGCTTCCTCCATGCCCCTGGTATGATCATGGCACCTGCACCTGCCCAGGAAATACCGGCCCAAAGCAAGGTACCACAGTTGAGAGTGCACAAAACCAAGTTCTTATTTTGAGGCTCTGATACCATAAAAGGCACAAATATAAACCATTCCTGAAGAGGACACACGACATCCCTCTCCACTGAAGGTTGAAAACTGTGGCGGTCCTTTCTCAGAACAGTGTCATTCATTCATTCTGTCATTCATTCATTTGTTCAGCCAATATGTGCTCACGCAGCCTCAGGAAGCCTGAGATGACATGTGACAAAACCTCTGCCCTCTCGCCAGTCCGTCGGTGCCCGTCGGTGCCCGTTTGGCGGGCACTAAAAGACAAGCAAATATTAAGGGTACTTCTTGCTTCCGAAACAAATAAGGGCACGGGGAGCTGGGCTCTGAAATGGGATTTTTGGATGCAATTCTGATTGCATTGGGTATGAGAACCAGTTGAGTCAACCGGGTCATAGACTCACTCCAGGCACCAGGTTCCTACTCCTTGGATCGCTCCGACCCCCTCTTCCTCTAGGCCCCAAGCCCCTCACACACCCAACTCCATTTCCCAACATTCCTCAGCCACATTGCCACCTCTCTCCACAATATTCTCCCTCTTGACTCCCCTGACTCTATTTCCCCCATATTCCCAAACCCGACCTCCCTAGATCCACAGCTTCGACATCCTACCCTCTGGACCCCGGGGACACAACTCAACCTGACTTCCACCCCCACACACACACACACACACCCACCCCAAGCCTGGACTTCCACCTGGAGCCCCTTGAACGCCATCTGTTTACAGAGCATGTTTCCCAGGGGTCTCTGCTCACCACCCCCATTCGCAGGACCCCCGTAAATACATCGTGACTCCGAGTACACCATACACACACCCTAGATCCCCATACATCCATCCACACCCGAGTCCTGAGGACGCACCCTCCCCCCATCACCTCCAACTTCTCAGAGCCCCTAGGCCGGCCCCTGACCCCCTGGGACCCCAGTACAGCGGCCGACTCCGAGACACCCACCCCCTGACTCCGCAGAAGCCCGCCCTGCACGCCGGAACTCTGGGACGCCCGGAACAAGCCCTCGGCCGCAGGACGCCCCCACCGCGCCGCCTCGCGGATCCCGGGTTCCAGAGGCCCTGGCCCCGCAGCGCACATCTCCGGGCGCTTCGCCCTCGTGACCCGGCCGCGCCCCTGCCCGCGCCCCGCCGCGCCTCGGGGGCCCGGCCCGGCGATCGGCGGAGGCCGCGGCGCCTCCAGCAGCCCAGGCCGGAGCGCCCGGCGCGTACCGTTGGCGATGAGCTTGGCCGACAGCTGCTTGACCAGCTCGGGGATCCGCTCCCACTGGCACTCCGAGCGGCAGCGCTCGATCTCCGTCTCCAGCCGCGAGCCCGCCTTCTTGGTCGCCATCGCGGCCTGGCCGGGCCCGGCCAGACACCCCGCAGGCCCCGCAGGCCCCG
>RJWK010001647.1:30358-44128 GCA_004363435.1 Platanista minor | reverse complement strand
GCCGGGGCCGGGGGGAGGGGGAGGCGCGAGGAGGGGCGAGGTGCGGCGGAGGCCGGGTCGGGGAAGGAGGCCCGGGAACTGCAGCCGGAGGGGGGCTGGGGCTGGGGTCCAGATTCGAGGGGGAAGGCGTGGGAGAGAGAGGTGAGGAAGAGCGGAGGCTGTGGTGGTAGGGGTCTGGCAGAATGGGGGCGTGGAGGAGGGAGACCCGGGAGGAAGGGAGGGAGGGAGGTAGAGACTGGGAGCCCCGCACACCCTCAGGAATAGGGCCTAGAAAGGGCAGTGACCCTGGGGACGCTCACGGGCCAGGCCGGACTAGTGGGCCTGGGGCATGAGGTGGGTGTGACGGGGAGGCCTGCCCGAGCTTGCCCTGCCATCTCAGGTTTCTGGGAGATCCCTCTGGGCCAGGCTTAGCCTGTGCCCCTTAGCAGGCGCCCTCTGCCCCAGGCAGCCTTCGCCCCACCCGGTTCGAGGTGGGTGGAGACTCAACCCTCTCAGGCAGGCTCAGCACCTGCCCAGGGCTCCATCAATGTCTGTTCCGGCGAGTTGGATTGAGCCGGGCAAGGACTGCCAGCTCAGATGTCAGCTCGCTTGCCCTCTGAGGAGGATGAAGAGTCCGCAGTGGGGTTTCCTTGTCTTGGCCTTGCAGACAGAGCTGAGGGCAGGTGTCCAAACTGTGCCTTCTTTCAGTTATCCGATAACTATATAGTCATCACCTACTATGGCTAGGCCCTGTTGCAGGTGCTGGGGATACAGCAGGAAACTAACAAAATACCTGCCTTGGTTACATTCCAGGCAGGGGAATAAATAAGCAAAATAAAGTAGTAAATTAGAGGGTAAAACTGGTTAGTTGAAGAAACAGAACAGGGTCCAATGAGGAGAATAAAGAATTGACAGGTGGTAAGAGATGGCCTTCTTGAAGTGACATTGAACAAAGACTTGAAGAAGGTGAGAGAGTGCTTCCCTGGTTGCGCAGTGGTTGAGAGTCCGCCTGCCGATGCAGGGGACGCGGGTTCGTGCCCCGGTCCGGGAAGATCCCACATGCCGCGGAGCGGCTGGGCCCGTGAGCCATGGCCGCTGAGCCTGCGTGTCCGGAGCCTGTGCTCCGCAATGGGAGAGGCCACAGCAGTGAGAGGCCCGTGTACCGCAAAAAAAAAAAAAAAAAGGTGAGAGAGAACATCTCTCGGCAGAGGGTACCACAAGTACAAAGGCCCTGGAGCATATTTAATAAGTTGCGGGAACAGGAAAGAGACCCAAGTGGCTGGGGTAGAGTAAGGGAGGGGGTCGAGGGTCGAAGCAGAAGAGCTCAGAGGTGGGAGTCAGAGCTGAGTTCATGTTGGGCCTGCAGACCATTATGGAGACTTACGTTTTTCCTCTGGTGAAATGGGGCATCCATGCAGGGCTTTTAATGAACGTCATGATGGGACCTACATTTTAGGAATACAGCTGTGGCTACAGGGCTGAGAATACTGCCAGTAGTTCAGGAGGGAGATGGTGGTGGATGGACCAGGGTGATCGCTGTGGCAGTGGTGAGAGGGTTGGATTCTGGACACCGCGTTTGAGGATGGAGCTGCCAGCCTGGAATGTCAGGTATGAGGAAGCACCAAGTCATAGTCAACATCATCCCTTCTAGGGGTGCCTTACTCTAGCTTTCCAGGAGTTCTTACCTGCAGGCTCATCTCTCATCCCCTCAGCAGCCCTGGGGCTGTTCTTGGGAAGAAAAGACATGGACCCCACTCAACCAAGGGTGAAGCTGAGACTCAGATATTCAGAGATGTGAGGGAGGAAGATGAGGAGATGCCTGATGCGACCAGCATAACCTCAGGCACCTGCAAGGACCTATGAGGTGATGAAGGTTGGCCTGATGAGCCTCAGATGCTACGGACAGCTCAAGGAAAGGGGAAATAGAATGTTAAAGTTTCAACAGAGGTCCGTTTGGGGGCTTGGATTCTTTAGTTTCACCAAGAGGAAATAGGAAGAGAAGTAGAAGGAATCTCCACAGGAGGTATTTCCACCACCATCCTCCACCCCGGATGCTCATATTCTCCTCTTAGCATGGAGGTCTGTTTCTCCAGATGCTTGCACAGGATGTTCTCTCCCCTCTGGCCCAGGAGGGAAATTCCTGTGCATTCTTTGAGACCCAAGCCAAGGGTCACCAAGAAGCCTTGCTCAACATCTGACAGATCCTGTGTGGTCCCACAGTAGTTGGTCTTTCCCTCTGTGATAAGGCTTCTTATAACAAACTCTGTCATATAATGACTGATGTTTATACTGCCTCAGTTGCCACACTGTAAGGTATATTATTGATGTCCATCTCTCTGCTCCCCCGCCAGCTGATGAGTTCCAGAGACAAGGCCTGTGTCTTCATGAGGGCAGAGTAGACCTTGACCCTTGACTCAGCATGTGCTGCCTGGGCAGTGGCATTTAATAGTTCCTGCCTTCCCCACCAACAGTTCCTCAGCTGTAATACCTACCCTGTACAGTTGATTGTGAATTAAATGAGGAAATACAGGTAAGGCACTTAGAAGGGTGTTGATAGACCATAAGAGTGCAATAAATGTGCCCTGACATGCCGTGTCTCTGTACCCCTTGCACCCAGTGTAGGGTCTGGCACAGTGTAGGAGCTTGAATGAAAGAGTGAATGAATGAATGAATGGGCGAGGCTGGAGATCTCCAAGGTCGAGAATCAGCCTGCAAATGTTTTCCTTCAGGATTTAACACAACAATAATAAGTGACTACGTTTGAGGCTTCCACCTTCACAGCAGGCCGTCCTGGAAGTGACTGACACCCACCAGCGTACCCTTCTGACCATCTGCCTGAGCTCTGAGTGTGCTGGGATATGGGGGTTGGGAGCACAAGCTGATAAACACTGTCAGCCTGACAGTTGGGCTCCTTGGTCTCTGGCCTCATTCCCACATCTGCGATGTTTCTTGATCCTCGCCCGTTGCCCGGGCTGCTCTGGCAGCTGCCACAGCAACCCTGGAGATATACAGGTGATCACAGGGGGAGAACGTCCCCAAATGGTTTTCCAGGTGAGTTTACCTGCAGGCGGCACTCAGGGAACCTCAGTAGTAGGAAGTCGTTCGTGCTAATAATAGTAATTAAGCCGTCATCTTTTTTCCAGGCATTGCTGATACAGGTTTGACAAGGATGTGAAAAATCACAGCCGGTAGGCCGAATCCAGCCTTGAGGCCTGGCAATGGCTGGCAGGAAAGGAGCTAAGGGGAAGATGGCTCAGGAAGTCTGACTCCAGGATAATTCCTGCCGGAGAGCTGGCTGGCCAGGAACCATGGAGACGGGCTAAATGTTCAGAGCAAAGGTCAGTGCAAATGGGGATGCCTCGGTGGTCTGGAAACGTCCCAGTCCTCTTCCCCCAAAAGCCTGGGCCCCCTGGACAACTAGAATAAGGCAAACAAAGTATACTTCAATTAAAAAAAAAAAAAAAACACACCCACAACTAGAATAGGGCAAGAGGTAAGCAGAGGGGAGAGGGCTTGACAAAGAAGGCAGGCTGGGGAGGGGTGGGGTAGGCCCAGGGAAAGAAAGAGACTCGCGTGAGCAGGGGCGGGGCCTTTGTCCTTGTGCCTCCCTCGGCCTGGAAGACCCTTCCCACAAATCCACGTGGTCCCCTCCTTTCATTTAGGTCCCTGACCCAAGGCCACCTCCTTAGAGAGACCTTCCCGACCACCCTATCCAAACCCGATCCCTGCCGTTCCCTCCACTCTCTGTCCCCTTACTCAGCTCTAGGCTTCTGTTTGTCACCACCTGATTCATATTTATTCATTTAGTGTTTGCCTGCCTCCCTCACTAGAATGTCAGCTCCATGAGGGCAGGGATTTTTGTGTGGTCTTGTTCACTGCTGCATCCCCAGCACTTGAATGGTGCCTGGCACGTAGTAGGTGCATAGTAAATATTTGTTGAACGGCTGAATGAGTAGAAGGAAAGTGGTGGGCCTGGAGTTGTACTCCAGGAAGACAGGCCCACAGTCAAGTGCAAATCAGCTTGCTGAATGAAGCATATGGGTCAGGTTTGAGGGGGAGATGGAAATCCAGAAAGAGGAGATGACAAGGGGCCTCAGTGTGCTAACAGAATAATCGCTGCTAACCTTTGACCTTACCATGCCAGGCAGCAGCCCTGTCATCTGGCTGCCTGAGCCGGGAGACTCCCCAGAGCCCAGGGGGTGTGAGCCATGCGTGCTTGGTGAGCCCTGTGGGCGGGCACTACAGCAGTGCTTGTGACGAACTGGGAAACCAGCCACAGTGCTCATGCTTGAGTCATGATAGCTGCAGTGCCTTTGGATATCCAGTTTTTAATTATGAAGTTTTTGACACTTACAAAAACATATAATCAAGAGGTGCCTATATAATAAAATAATAAAGTGAACACTAGGGACCCAACTGACCATCTCAGAGTTAACCACAAGTTTGATTTTTGTGTTGATTACATCCTTATTTTGTTTTTTAAGTAGTTTTATCACCATACATTTCCTGCCACCCCTAGTAATATGAGTGTAATATGTAACCTTATGATGCTGTTTAGTTTCATGCTTTCTAAAATGGTGTCTGTTCTATAATTTGCTTTGTTGCTCATTACGCTCCATGATTTGTCCTTGTTATGCATAGCTGTGGTTCCTTCCTTTTCTATAGTGTGTAATACTCCATGGCATGGAGTATATTATCCATCCTCCAGGTTTATCATACTTCAATGCCCAGGTTTGCTTTTATGAATGAGGCTGCTGTTTATAAAGCTGCATCGCTGCCACTGTTTTGAGCAGGGTTTCTGGGGATGACTCAAGATGGCTCTGTGCCCTTCCCCCCCTTAAAATACCCTGGGGTCCCCTGACTTTCTTCCCAAGGGCCACCTGCTGCTGCCTGGAGCCATGGTTCCCACTGTAGGAACAAACCAGTGGGATCCTTGCTGAGCAACCCCACTGCAGGCACCGAGCTGGTGTTTCCAATTAACCATCTGTTACCATTTGAGAGGGGCAGCCAGATGTAGGAGGCTGGCTGGCTGGCTGGCTGCTCAAGGAGGGAACCAGCACGGCATGACCTGAGTGTGGAAACCACGATCCTGCATGGCCTTCAGCTTTGCAAGTCCGGAAACACGTGGGTGCTCCAGGGTGCTCCACCTGCTCCCACAATGAAGTCCACCAGCGGCCCTCACTTATGCTCCATGACAATTCCATTTATGATGGAAGCCGTCCCCCAGTGCCCCATACCCAGAGACCTAGTTCCCAGTGTCAGGATGCTTGCAAAGCTGAAATGCTTGCTTGGAGGTTGCTTGGTGAGTGTGGACTTGGAACCAGAGAGAGGAAAGTCTCAAGAAGTTCATTACCCAAGCCCTGGAAAAGCTCTGTGAGCCTTCTTGGTCCCACTTCTTAACCACCTCCCTGGGGCTGAGAATATCCATGTGTCTCAGATCTGCGTCCCCCTGCCCAGGATGAAGCTGGAATAGCTCTGAGACTCTTCACTTTTCATCGCCATTCATGATAACTTTGCCTAGGCTTTGGACACCATAACAAAAATCAAGTTAGTTTTCGGTTTAGTCTGTATGATACAAATCACTTATTTTTGTGAGTGTTTTTTTCACACTTAGAGTTCTGGGGATACTTTCCTGTTACCCTATATATCACCTGTCCTACCTTCTTCCAGAAAGGCAAAGAGTGGGCTTATATGTCTAAATGAACAGCAAAGTAAAGACCAGAAACTACACAGATATAAGGGAGAACATTATACCTGTCATCAGGGAAGGGACTCTTCCTAAGAGTGTGAATAGGATGATTTTTGAGCTTCCTCGCAGACCAGGCCCAGAAGCAAACACATGGAAGGTTCTGACTTGAATAATGCAATTGATTCACACTTCTGGAGTTTTAAAGGGCAATCAGGAATTAGGTAAGCACAAGGGATCTGTTTGTTTTTATGGAGTTGTACTAGGTTGGCCAAAAGGTTCATTTGGTTTTTTCCATAAGATGGCTCTAGTAGCACTTAGCTGTCTTTAACTTCATTTGAAACAATTTTGTTAGATTGTATGTGACAGCTGTCATATCAGCGTGCATTTAAACAAAGACATCAGGGCTTCCCTGGTGGCGCAGTGGTTGAGAGTCCGCCTGCCGATGCAGGTGTACGTGGGTTCGTGCCCCGGTCCGGGAAGATTCCCACATGCCGCGGAGCGGCTGGGCCCGTGAGCCACGGCCCCTGAGCCTGCGCGTCTGGAGCCTGTGCTCCGCAACGGGAGAGGCCACAACAGTGAGAGGCCCGCGTACCGCAATAAATAAATAAATAATAAACAAATAAATAAAGACATCAAAATTGGTGAATTTTTGTATAGCCATTTTAATGTTGAAGATGGATGAAAAAAGCAACATTTTCGGTATATTATGCTTTATTATTTCAAGAAAGGTAAAAATGCAACTGAAACACAAAAAATGATTTGTGCAGTGTATGGAGAAGGTTCAGTGACTGATCAAACATGTCAAAAGTTGTTCGTGAAGTTTCGTGCTAGAGATTTCTCGCTGGACGATGCTCCGTGGTCAGGTAGACCAGTTGAAGTTGATAGCGATCCAATCCAGACATTAATTGAGAACAATCAATGTTATACCATGCAAGGAGATAGCTGACATACTGAAAAAAATACCCAAATCAAATGTTGAAAATCATTTGCACCAGCTTGGTTATGTGAATCGCTTTGATGTTTGGGTTCCACATAAGTTAAGCGAAAAAAACCTTCTTGACTATTTCCGTGTGCGATTCTCTACTTAAATGTAATGAAAACGTTCTGTTTGTAAAAACAAATTGTGACAGGCGATGAAAAGTGGACACTGTACAACAATGTGCAATGGAAGAGATCGTGGGGCAAGTGAAATGAACCACCACCAACCACAGCAAAGGCTGGTCTTCATCCAAAGAAGGTGATGTTGTGTATGTGGTGGGATTGGAAGGGAGTCCTCTATTATGAGCTCCTTCCGGAAAACCGAACGATTAATTCCAACAAGTACTACTCCCAATTAGACCAACTGAAAGCAGCACTCAACAAAAAGCGTCCAGAATTAGTCAACAGAAAACGCATAATCTTCCATCAGGATAACACAAGACCGCATGTTTCTTTGATGACCAGGCAAAAACTGTCACAGCTTGGCCGGGAAGTTCTGATTCATCCACAGTATTCACCAGACATTGCATGTTTGGATTTCCATTTATTTCAGTCTTTACAAAATTCTCTTAATGGAAAAAGTTTCAATTCCCTGGAGACTGTAAAAGGCATCTGGAACAGTTCTTTCCTCTAAACGATAAAAAGTTTTGGGAAGATGGAATTATGAAGTTGCCTGGAAAATGGCAGAAAGTAGTGGAACAAAAGGGTGAATATGTTGTCCAATAAAGTTCTTGGTGAAAATGAAAAATGTGTCTTTTATTTTTACTTAAAACTGAAGGCACTTTTTGGCCAACCCAATATTAGCAAACAGTTGTGAAGTTTTCATTTCAAACACTTTACTAATAAAAACAGTTAGAAGTCTCATTTTGTGTGAAGGAGCCTCATAAACACAAAATCTGCATCTGTTAGGAACTGCGAGTGATCTTCCCCTACACAAGGCAACTACCGTGCAAGGTTTCCACAGTTCAACAAACATTTATTGAGCATCTACTATGTGTCAGACCGTGTTAGGCCCTGAGAATACAAAATTGTATAAAGTGTGATGCCATCCCTCAGGAACTCATGGTCTAGTTGGAAAGGGGACAAAGAAGTGAACAATAGCACTGCAGTTGGACTCAGATGAGCATTGGGGGCTGAAGGAGCCCTTGGTCCACCTTTGTTGGTGGGGATTCCAGGAAGTCTTGGAGGAGGTAAACTCTGAGCCAAGCCTTGCAAAAGGATTTCAGGTCTAGTCTGCTTGCCAAGTCTCCCCATCTAACAGAGTGGTCCTGAGTTTTCAAAAATCCTTGACTCAAAAGAGGGTCATAGCATTCAGACACTTCAAGCACCAGATCACCCCCTACGTCAGAGGAGAAAAAATCCACAGCTTGGTCTCCTTTCCTGTAACAAAGAACCTGTTGGTCAGAAAGGCTGGGGATGAAGGCTCACCTGAACTGCTGGTCAGCCAGAGAAGCATACAAACACTTCGGATTGCTTCCTTACTCCCAAATTAGATACTTGCAGTACTGAAACCATGCTCACTGCACAAAACTTTCCCTGGGGACTTGTGGGCTTTCCATTCTTTCCAGCATTTGGGGCTCATCGCTGGACAAGAAGAACAGGAGGCCTGGGTCAAGTCCGGCCTCTACCCACCAACAACTGGTTTGTGATCAAGTACCCATCAATTTCTTCATTTGTAAAATGAGAGCACCGCTCTGGGAGACTGTAGTCCATGATTCTATCCTGTCAAAGTGGGAGTTAGGCAGTTGCTAGAATGTGAGGAAACCTGGATTATCCCTTATTAGTCTGTGGGTTCTCCTACAGGCAGAGGTTCCCGGACTGCAATGCTGCTCTGAGCTCTCAGGCAGCAGACGGCGGGTTGGGTGGGGGGGAGGTGTGCAACTCTGAAGTTGCAGTTGGAGCCCTGGATCTGATTTTCATCTCTGTTCACCAACCAGCTATGTGACCTTGTGGGCGCCACCTAATTACTTCCCAGGTTAAATGTGGGACAGATAATCACTAGCATTCCACAGTAAATTCGGGCTTGAGAAACTCATCCACTGAGATGCAGGACAAAACTCGTTCACATACACGATTACAGTTAAGTGGGAAGTGCGTGCGATCTGCCAGATACCTAGGAAAGGTTGAAGACACCAGCTAAACCTCAGCGATGCAGCAGTCAGCGCGGAAAACCAGTACTTTGGATGGCTGAGAGGCACACTCAAGTCTTTGTCAGAAAGCAGAATTTTCCTTCTGAGGTATCTGTTGTTTGAAGAGAAGCCCGCAAGGCTCGACCTGACTTCCACCTAGGGGCGGGGCCCGCGCAGTTTTCCCGAGCTCTAATGGAAGGCGCGGGGGCAGCGGCCAATGAGAGAGTAACCCGATGAAGTCATGGAGTTCCTCAGCGCTTCACTGGCGGATCCCCGAGGCGCCGGCGCAGACTGCAAGGCGGGTTGGCCAGTGGCAGCAGGGCGCCCGAGATCCAGGAATGGCAGGGCGAGTCTGCAAACTTCTGCCCAGCTTTTATTTACCCTAAGGGGAGAACCACGCGATGAGTGCGTCTCTTCTTGAAGGGAGAAATGAAAATGACCAGAAAAAAGACCTCTTACCCACCCCAAAGGCTGGATTTACTCATCCTGAGGTAACCCGCATTTCTTTGGTGAAAGTGGAAAGTTTGTTTTGTTTTAATCCAAACACACTAATTAACCGCTTTAACCGTTTAATGATACTGAACAAACATCCCTTGGCTGGTCACCTTTTATTTCCCCATGGTGACACTCAAGGTTGGGAACAAAGACATTTCTGACGTTTTGAAACATTTTAAAACCGTGATTCTCAAACCGTGGTGTACAGAGGGATCCAGAATGTAGGTTGCCCACACTGGGTGCCACCCCCTGTTTCCAATCCTTCTGACTCTGGAACCTGCAGATTGAAGAAACTGGCAGGGCCAGGAATGTGGACCCCACTTTGGGAACCAAGCATTTGAGCATCATCAGAGCTTGTTACAAATGCAAATTCTCAGACTGTGCCCCTCCAGACCTACTGAATCAGAAACTCTGAGGTCTAGCCCTCTGTGTGTTAACAAGTCCTCCAGGTGGTTCTGATGCACCTTCAAGTTTGAGAATGGCTTTAAATCAACTCCTCATGACCCTTGAGACTGCTTCAGAACAATCTGAAGAGTTACCCTGCAGTCCATTCACTCCTGCACTTCCAGACTCTTAGGCCTATCTGGGGGCCTGTAGTCCAGTCCTTCTGGGGTAGGTAATTTTGGATGCCTGCCCTGTTCTCACCATTGAACTCCAGGCTCCTCCCCAGGGCTCCTAGCAGCTGCTATGGTTTTACCTACAAGTAATTGGACCAGAGATGCACCTGTGACAGCGCTTTCCTAGAATTGATTGAGATGGTTTCTGAGAGTGACTAGACCCTAAGGGTGAACATGGTACTCAAGGGCAGCCTTGTTCTGCCATATGGCCTGGGGAGCAGAGGAAACTGGTCTGCAGAAGGAAGAAGAGGAGTGAAGCAGACACATAGGTCCAGAGATGGGGGTGGTGGAAAGAGAATCCATTCCTAGATGCCCTCCAGGCGCTGCACTACCAGCCTCTGCCTACTTCTCAGACTTAGGCCGCTGGCTCTGGCTCACAGGACTCCGTTAGCTGAAGAAAAGATCACTTTCCCAACCTACCTGAGGCCCTGCTGCCTTCCAGCCCTCAGGTAGCAGGTGATTCCTCAGCTTGTATTCTCTGATAACAAACACCCCTCCTGACTGACCCATGTGGATTCCTGAGATTTGCCACCCAGGGACTCTTGAGGGATTCAGCTTTGTTTTACAGACAAGGAAACTGAGACCCAAGTGACCTGCCCACGGTTATGTGAGCACTAAGCTTGCAGGCCACTGCTGCATCCCCAGGGGACTCACCCTCATGACCTTGGGTCACAGCCCAGGGCTCTCACAGCAAAGCAGTCAGGTCAACCTCAGGCCTTTTCGCCTCCTCTTGCAAGCTTTTAATAAATCAGTTTCATTTTCAAAATACTGCCCAGAATAGTCTATGGTCAGCAGAAAGATGCTGACAGCACTGTCTATTCTAGGAAGTTATTTTATTTTCTGATGATCTATAGTGGCAATGGATGGTTTGAATGTCTGTTGCTGAAGGAACATGACAGATGTTACACTGGTCCTCACCCCACCCAGATTTCTTTTTTAAGGTGTAAAATGATATGATCTAGTAATTCCACTTCTGGGTATTTCATTGCTGCATTACTTACAATAATAACCAAGACACGGAAACAACCTGTGTCCACACACAGATGGATAAAGAAAATAAGAAAATGCAAGATATATGTGTGTGTTATATATGAAATATATATATATATATATATATATAAATATTACTTAGCCATAAAAAAGAATGAAATCCTGCCATTTGCGACAACATGGATGCACCTTGAGGGCATTGTGCTAAGTGAGATAAGTCAGACAGAGAAAGACAAATACCGTATGATCTCAAATGTGGAATCTAAAACAAAACAAAACAAACTCATAGATACAGAGAACAGATCGGTGGTGGCCAGAGGCCAGGGGTGGGGGTTGGGAGAAATGGGAAAGGGGGTCAAAAGGTATAAATTCCCAGTTATAAAATAAAGCAGCTATGGGATGTAATGTATGGCATGGTGACTGTAGTTAATATTGTTTGTATATTTGAAAGTAGCTAAGAGAGTAAATCTTTTTTTTTAACACCTTTATTGGAGTATAATTGCTTTACAATGTTGTGTTAGTTTCTGCTTTATAACAAAGTGAATCAGCTATACGTATACATATGTCCCCATATCTCCTCCCTCTCGCGTCTCCATCCCACCCCTCTAGGTGGTCACAAAGCACCGAGCTGATCTCCCTGTGCTATGTGGCTGCTTCCCACTAGCTATCTCTTTTACATTTGGTAGTGTGCATATGTCCATGCCACTCTCTCACTTCGTCCCAGCTTACCCTTCCCCCTCCTGGTGTCCTCAAGTCCATTCTCTACGTCTGCGTCTTTATTCCTGTCTTGCACCTAGGTTCTTCAGAACCTTTTTTTTTTTTTTTTAGATTCCATATATATGTGTTAGCATACAGTATTTGTTTTTCTCTTTCTGACTTACTTCACTAAGAGAGTAAATCTTAAAAGTTCTCATCATACGAAAAAAGTTCTCATCAGTACTTGGCCTGAGTGACTTTTACCAAACTCAGAGATCATGCTGGTCAGGGAAGGCAGGGGGAAAAAAGAATAGAATTACTAGCTGCCCTTTCTCCTGAGAGGCAGTACAACCATTTTTCATGCCTTATGGCCACCTGGGATCTTTATGTTCTGTCCTATATTGGGGAAATTCCCCGCCTGATGAGGCAGAACCCTCCTTCCACTGGAGAGGCTGAAGATGCCAGGCGCTCACTGTGCCAGATTCCCTGGTGGCTACAGTGAAGCTGGGTAACAGCTCTGCCAGGCAGACACCACTCAGAGTCCAGGGGCAGCTGCTTCTGGATTCAGTTGAGGTTGCTCTGGCAGCTGCGGGTGGAGTTGGTCCAGGTGCACCTGGGTGCCCACACCCAGCAGCGGCTCCCAGAGATTGTGAACCACCTGAGATTAATTCCATTTCTGCCTAAATCAGCCAGAGTTGGTTTCTCTGGCTTTTAACGGTGAGGCTTCCCAAAGGAGGGCCAGACACTGGCGGGGCTAGACGAGGGGCCAGGTGCCCAGGCAGAAGAAAATGGCATTCGAGCAGGGAGAGGTGCTGCGGCACACTGTCCTTCAGACTGAGTCACACATTGTACGGAGGGAAGTGAGTCACATTGCAGGTCAGAGCATCCTCCAGCTCCTCACAGGGGTTACAAAGGGTCACAGGAATCATGAAAGGGCTGGAGGATTTTCCTGCAAGTCTGGCTTCTTTCCCTTTGATGTTTTCTGAGCTTTTCATTCAAGAATGCTGGCCTTTTCCTTTGTGGAAGAGGAGGTTGGGTTAGGAGGGAAAGGTTAGACTTCCTGAGCCTCTGCATAGGCAGCTTCTCGGGTTTGACTGGGGAGCCTCAGGGTGCTCACCTGCTTCCAACGCCAAAAGTTAAATCCTTCACCTAAAGTGTTATTTAACTAGGGGTGGATTTCCTTCCTTCTTCCCTCTCTCCGTCCCTCCCTCCCTCTCTCTCCCCTTCTAACTTCCTTCCTTCCTTCCTTCCCTCCTTTCTTTCTTTCTGTATAGCTGATTTACAATATTGTGTTAGTTTCAGGTGTACAGCATAGTGATTCCAGTGTTTGCTTTTTTGCAGATTATATTCCATTATGGGTTATTACAAGATATTAGATATAATTCCTTGTGCTATACAGTAAATCCTTGTTGCTTATCTATTTTATGTATAGCAGTTTGTATCTGTTAACCCCATACTCCTAAGTTGTCTCTCCCCCCCTGCTCCCCTTTGGTAACCATAAGTTTGTTTTCTGTGTCTGTGAGTCTCTCTCTGTTTTGTATATAGATTCATTTGTATTATTTTTTAGATTCCACATATAAGTGATATCATATAGTATTTCTCTTTCTTTGTTTGACTTATTTCAGTCAGCATAATATCCTATGGGTCCATCCATGTTGCTGCAAATGGCAAGATTTCACTCTTTTTTATGGCTGAGTAATATTGCATTGTATATACTTAACCGCATCTCTCTTTTTTTTTTTGATTGTACTATCTTATTCTTTTTTAACTTTATTTTTTATTGAAGTATAGTTGAATTACAATGTTGTGTTAATTACTGCTGTACAGCAAAGTGACTCAGTTATACATATACATACATTCTTTTTCATGGATATTGAATATAGTTCCCAGTGCTATACAGTAGGGCCTTGTTGTTTATCCCTTCTACATATACCAGTTTGCATCTGTGAGTCCCAAACTCCCAATACAACCCTCTCCCACCCCTCTCCCCCTTGGCAACCATCAATCTATTATCTATGTCCCTGGTTCTGTTTCTGTTTCACAGATAGGTTCATTTGTGTCATATTTTAGATTCCACATATAAATGATATCATAAGGTATTTGTCTTTCTCTTTCAGACTTACTTCACTTAGTATGATAATCTCTAGTTGCATCCATGTTGCTGAAAATGGCATTATTTTGTTCTTTTTTATGGCTG